>OZ022594.1:18767273-18965161 GCA_963669155.1 Arbacia lixula
TAAAGCATTTTTTTTTCAGTACAACCAACAAATTATCCTCTCTATCTTGAAGGAAGACTCATGATCTGTACACAGTCTCAAACAATGTGGGATTGCCCATAATGTAATATTTCTCTTTTCTTAACCCTTCCTGTGCCAGATAAAATGCTGTCCTTTGGGATTTGTGTGTTTTGTGTGTGTGCCAGGGGGGGGGGGGGGGCATTATGTCCCCCCCCCCCCCGAGTATTAGGGTTAAGTGTTAATAGAGCTAGGATGCGCTTTCACGGAGGCGTTTTGCAGCTTTTGTCATGACACAGTCTTATTTGGCCTTTGCGCGTGTTGATCGGGTTAATCAATTTGTCCACTTACTAGCTCAGGTGAAGGAAGTACGTCTTAAGTATATCTTCAAGCTTACAGTTTCGATCACGTGGCATTATCTATTGTAAGGATGACCATGAATTTGTCGTGGCTGTATATAGATACGGCGATCTCGCCTCGTACCGCTTGGACGACAAGAGACTGGTGGTCGTGGCCAGTCCAGCCATGGTGCGCGACCTCATAGTCAAGCAGCCTGACGTCACGTCCAACAGAGAGCCCCCGCCCTTCTTTCAACACGTCATGGATTACACAGGTCAGCGGGGAGGGGACGGGGGGGGGGGGGGGTGGGGGTGGTGGTGGTGGTGTATGTGTGTGTGGGCGGGGGTGGGGGGGGGAGACTCAATCCATACCACATATCAAAATGTACGGGACAGTCCTCCTGTAATACAAACATGAATGCAAAATGAAGAGTCTCAGTAATCAACAAAATGTATTTACTGCTTTCCACTCAACCCTGTATTTGGCACAGATGATCAAATGAAGTGTTTCTAATTTTATTTTATTTCATTTTTCCATATAAAAAATATTTTTCTTGATGATATTTGAAACTACAGTATTGTGGATTAAGTTACTTTTGAAATAAAACTGACTTGGAATTGTCCCTTTTCAAGATTTATTAATAATTTCGTATTCTAATTAATCTATTCGAACTTCCAAAATTGATAAAATGCATTTTACTCCTATTTAGGATATAAGTATGGCACAACAACAGTACAACAGTATCAAATATGCATTTAAGCCTTTTTGTGTCCGATAGACTGCTCTATGGAAATTGTGCGTATTACTTGTGAATAAAGTCACACGTGGAACACAAAGAGTTATTCCCTTTTGGCACTAACCTCGTCAAATGTAGGCGGCATCATGTTCAGCCACGGTGAGCCATGGCAAGAGCTCCGTCGCTTCAGCCTGTCCGCTCTCCGGAACTTCGGCATGGGTCGGAAGGGTATTGAGGAGCGCATCCAGGAGGAATCCCGGACGCTCTGCGAGACGATCAGCCAGCTCTCCGGAGAGGCCTTCGACGCCGTCCACCTCCTTAATGCAGCCGTGTCCAACATCATCTGCGGGATCACATTCGGGAGACGGTTCGACTACGACGATCCCAAGTTCATGGATTTGATGAGAAGGCTACGGATCCTGACCACCGGGGCGAATGTCCATCCTTTCTTGAAGGAAATTTTGACTCGCTTCCCCATTCTCCTGAAAACACCATTAGTACGAGCACCAAGCAATAACATCTTACGACTGAAGGTAGGCTGCGTATTCAAACCGTATGACCATTCATGTCAATTTCAATTGTAGCCATTAATGTGAAATCGTTCATTCGATGGAAAATGGCATTAACGTGCATGGAGATGGCGGAAGAACATCGGTCAGCGGAGGCAAATACACTGTGACTGAATGTATGAAATTAAATGAAATTAAAAGTTTAGTCGTTATATTCTCTTCTTATGGCATTGAGCCCTTTACTAGTGGATTTCATTGCGAGCAAAATGGAGGAGCATTGTTAAAAATAAAATTATGTTGAAAAAAAATAATAAATTGACGAACATCAACGTGATGTACTGTGTAAGCTATATGTCTCAATATCAACCACAAAAATGCGAGCTTGTACAAGAATTAAGTCAATTCAATTCAACTTTATTCCATTGAATGCAATACTCAGTAAAACAATAAATACACATTTATAATCGTATATAATACACATTTAATCGTGGTGCTGCTGTCCCAGCTTTCCATTTGGTATAAGGATAGAACTTCACTTAATGACTGCGGGGACGGCAGCAACACAGCGCCTAGAAACATAGTATTAGGCGCGTTATAAATGTGCTCTATTATTATTATTATATACATGAACGTGAATAGGATATAAAAAGGATATTGTCAAACACAGAAAAAATATTGCTTGAGAGGATAGCAGCCATGAAGGAGAAACCCTATCAGCTTATAAAGGACCCAAAGACATGACAGAACCTTACACAGACTCGTTAAATTGTTGATATAAATGACGTACTCGCTCTTTCAGCTCATTGAGCAGTTCTATTCTGAGCTTTTCCGAAAGAATACCCCAATTGACTCTTTAACTCTCTGTATATGCCTCCTGTGACTTTATTCATAAGCAATTGGCACAAAGAGCAGTAATTTACCTGGCGCACAAAGGCTGAAGGACGAAACGACATGGTGTACTGCAAAACGTATCGCAAGATGACGTTTGTTCATCCTTTCATTTGTTGATATTGAACTCCTGACCATAGGATTTCATTGCCAGCGAAGTGGAGGAGCACTCAAAAACCTACGACCCCACTGACAACCGCGACATCATAGACATGTATCTCGGGGAAGTGCGCCGCCTGGAGGCGTCGGGGAAGACACCGTACTTAGCAAAGGACGCCATCTGGATGTCGGTCTTTGATCTATTCCTGGCGGGTACGGAGACAACCTCCTCCACGTTACTATGGTTACTGCTCATATTGGCGGGGAAGCCTGATATTCAACAAAAGGTAGGCATTTCCTAAAGTCCGCAGCGGGGGGTCCTTCATGTTAAACGCCTTTTAGATTACTATTTTCAATATGGAGGGGCACTAGCTCCTTTAAATTGACCCCCAAGAGTTATATTAAAGCTAAAAGAGTTCTATTCTCCCGTTGCAGGGTAAAGGTTAGTGAACAGTTTCTTGCGGAAAAATACTAGCTAGCTGGCAAACATCCTAATACATGTATATATAAATGTGTTTATTTGTTTTATTTCATTCACGTTAAACACCTTTTAGATTACTTTTTTTCAATATGGAGGGGCACGCCTTTCAATTATCGATTCCGCCTCGCCTGGTCAGCTCCCAAAAGGGGTATATTAAAAATTAAATACTTTTCCATCATTTACCTTTGCAGGGTACTGTTGGACGAGTGCTTACGCAAAACTACTAGCTAGCTGGCCAACATCCTCTATATGTACATGTGTGGTTATCAGATATCATTCTGGCTGGACAATTGAAATACCCAGAGGGAGAACAAATCACATTCCTCGCATATAGCAGCGAATTTGGTATATAACAGGAATATGATGTCTTCCAGAGTATATGGTCTTTGCATATATCAAAGACATAAAGGTATTTCGTGCATGTATTCAATTATCTAATATCCTTAGGTACTCGATGAAATCGACCGCGTTATCGGTCGGGAGAGGGCGCCATGTGCGGTAGACCGGAAAGACATGCCATACACAGATGCGACCTTGACAGAGGTCCTACGCTATCGCCCCGTCGCTCCGGTAGGTGTGCCCCATGTAGCAGCAGCGGACATTACCATCGCAGGCTACACGATACCCAAGGACACCGAAATCCTGATCAGTATACTGGCAATCCATCACGATCCCAAACTCTGGAAGGAACCGGAAGTCTTTAATCCAAACCGCTTTCTTAGTACAGACGAGAAAAGTGTTTTAAAGGATGAAGCTTTTATTGTCTTCGGAGCGGGTAAGTTTTTTCCCGACTTTGAGGCTTTTTTCATGAACAATTATTTGATTAAACAATGCAATTATTCCAATAGGTTTTTAAGGATTACCTAATCTGTGGTTATATATCTCGATTCCAGTCAATATCTATTTTCCATTTCCCCTCCTTCCTTCGAGCAAATTGATTTTGTTCGTTGGTGGTTGAAAACGAGGTAGAACTATAAAATGTTTTTTTTTTAATATATATACATGTATTTATATTATACCAATAGTAGAAAAAAGAGGTCGTCCAAATGTTGCTACATGTATTTTCTTTTACTACAGTGACGCTGATTCTGGCTTTAATAATAAGAACGTTGATTCTCATACCGCATAGCCTAAGAGGGGAAAGCCGTAAGTCGCGTATACCGCTCAGCCACATTCGGATTTGGTTTGAAGTCATGTCCACTTCCGGTCTTACGCGCTAGTGTATGAGACCGGAAGTGGACCTGACTGCGAAACAAATTTGGATGTCGCTACGCGGTGCATTAATTAATTAGGGACGAATCTCCAGTGTAATTCAATTTGAACGTTAACCCAGTCGTCATACCCCTCACACCTTCGATTTCGTTGCAGGACGGCGGATTTGCATTGGGGAGCAGCTAGCCCGGATGGAGTTTTTCCTTTTCGCGACTGCGCTGCTGCAGAGGTTCCGCTTCCTGCTGCCGGAGGGGCCGGGTACGGCCGACTTCGGCTTTGAACATTGCTTCGGTGTCCTCACTCCCAAAAGCTTTCAGGTTATTGCTCAGGAGAGATGATTGGTACAGAACAGTGAACCTATTTTGTGCCAGATAAACTCTCGTTCTATTTGGAATTGTGTAAATTACTTGGTACTCAAAGAGTTGAGAAAAAAGGGGTTTCGGGTGGGGCGCTTTCGGGATTGCCAAATAGATATGGAAGGCCTTCGTGCGCAATAGAGGGGGCACTGGGGGAAAATTAATGTGTGCGTAATGAGAAATTTGACGTCACACTCTAAAAATGCCCCCCTTCAGCGTCATCTTCCATACGGGTTCGGACACCTCTTTTTCAATGCCTGTAAATCTCGTATTCCTGTAGCGTCTACAGCCATGAAGCGTTGGTGTATTAGAGTGTGGAGTGGGGGGGGGGGGGGGGGGGGGGCAACATCATGAGAATCATGGTGAGGACGTGATCGCTTTGACAATATTACTCACCCATACCCGGTGAATTCTTCGTTGCCAATCACACTCTTTTGTTAAAAAGTCCACCCTAATGTTAAATTTGGTTTTGATTATAGCAGAAAAAATGAAAGCAACATAATAGGGTTTTTTTTTTAAGAGGTGTGTGTATGTGTGTGTGAGTATGTGTGTGTGTGTGTGTGCCCATTTTGTAATAAAGAACCTGAAACGTATCCACACTTATTCCTACATTGTGCGAAGGTTAAACAGTTATGGCAAGATATTATTGAACATTTTAAATTACATGTACTTGAAATCAGCATCATTGAGTGGCAAGAAATATTTTGGGGTTGTCAGGTAACTCGAATAGAATCAAATGTGTGAATGCACTCATAATTTTACTGAAGTATAATATTTTTATGTGTAGAACAAGCGACTTACCTCCCAGGGTTAAGATACGTATAAAGGATTTTAAAGAGGAGGAGAAGAATTTGGCAATTAAAGCGGGCAGATAGCAGATCCAGAAATAGGAAACTTTACAAATTGAGGTATGAAAACATTGCAGTTCAAATTTGAATGACAGCGGGTAACCATAGTGTGTTTATATGTGTGTGTTTATGTGTACGTGATGTGTGTTGGTGTTGGATGTTTGTGTGTATGTATGTGTGTGTGTGTGTATGTGTGTGTGTGTGTGTGTGTTTGCACTTGGGTTTGGGTAGTTTTAGTTAGTTGCATGGGGTGGGGGGGGGGGATCAGATATTTTTGATAAATTGATTTCATTCTTTCCTTTTTTCATTTTGGCATAATTTGTATTATCGTGGAGCATGTAAATTTAAACGATTTGTTTATCATTGAGTAATTTTGTTGTCAATTTATTGATAATCATATATAGCTATAAATGAAATACTTTGTATACTTCATGCTTTATGTAATAATTTTGTTTGAATGAAATTCAAATAAAAAAAATACTGGAAAAAGTGTGTATGTGTGTGTGTGTGTGTGTGTGTGTGTGTGTGTGTGTGTGTGTGTGTGTGTGTAGGTGTGTGTGTGTGTGTGTGAAATCATGCACATAATTTTTCCACGGTGCAATGGCTTTCCTTACCAAAAGCTACCGTGACATTTTCATTGTATTGTAAAATAATTGTACCATGGTATTTCCAAATGACCCAAATCTAAGTGTTAACAAGAAAAAAAAAAACTGTCGACACATTTGACAAATAAGTAAAATTGTGTTGCAACTCAAATGAAGTTGAAACTTAGATATCAAAATGTAAATTCTTTTAAATACAGGTTTCGTGATAAGTTATCGGTTATTATTCTTGTAATAATCTTTGTTCCTAGTATACTGAGTTTTTAACATTAACAAATGTATATAAAAATAATGTTGTCATGCTTAGACTACCTTTTTCATCTATGGAATGCTCGAGTGATGCTCAACATTATGAATCATTCGTGTAGCCTTATCGTGAACTTCGCCCTTAATGAAGCGATGTTGAGCATACAAACCCCTAGCTTACTACGCCCATTGACCTATCGTGGATATGGACAGTGCTTGGATATATTTCCTTTGATCTAATCATGGTCGCCGCCTCATAAACCAATAAAGACATTAAGGTGTTTTAAACAATACTTTGAATACTGTATCTGATTAGGCAATGCCTTCCTCTGAATAACAAAAGAAAACCTGGTCTGATAAGTTTATCAATCGTTAGCCTACGCTGAGAGTACATACCTTATTTTGATACACAAATTGTAAATTAGTTTTGGGAGTAAGCGAAGAGAAATTTTGATAAAATTGTAAAAAGAATTTGTTCCGTAACTTTTTTCGGACACCTCCGGACACGAAATTGAGGTTAGTTCCGTGGAGGGTGAAACACTAAATAAACGATATATATATATATATATAAGATGATTTTTAAGGGAATAAGATTGACCAATGTGCAATATGATGGCATTTAATTCTCTAACATGTTTTCTGCAATATTCTCCATCTATCACAAAAGAGAAACAATATGATTTGAAATTCACAGAATCGTATCATTATAAGACGTTCTACTACAACACATGCAATTTAGCACACGAAGTGGTTCTGTGATCTTCTGCACATACGAAATAAATATTCCTCAAAATGCACCCCAAACTTGCCCTGCCTGTTTGGCGGTGACCGTCACTGGATCAAAGAGCCAAACGCATATAACTATATTCTATTGTGATATTGATCAATGAACACAACAGGTGTAGGAATAAAATTACTCTTCGTGCCAACTCCAGTTCTGACACCTCCCTTCTGCCTTAATTACGTAACTCAGCTATTTCCATAAGTCACTATTGTTCTAAAGGATCGTTCGATCGAGAGCACTAGCTGGAACTGTGTCCGAGCAGTTCCAGCACTTAGAACTGAGATTTGAGTTGTAATAGCTTCGAGAATCGCCTCAGTGATAACTATCGGATTTAGAACTGAGCTAAGAGTTGTCATCGTTTTGGGAGACGCGCCCCATGATGCCTGGCTAAGCCGCTGAAACCCCTTCATGCTGATGTACGCATGCCCGTCGTTCCGGTCGTTCCATTCCAAATTCACAGTGGGTGACATTCATAAAACAACATTACTAGTCCAATCTGACAACGAATTCTCTGATACTTCTACTTTTCTGCGAGTCGACTTACCCCCGTCCGTCCGGAGCCTGCAGCCGTTTAGTAGACTCGGACAAATAACCATCAGGCACACCCAGTGGAAAATATACGGACTTCTCCAAAGATACGTAAAATGACCACTGCATTTGCAAGATTTGTTGAGGTATTATGTACCGCCCCGGTTTTGTGCCATTTGTGTCAGCTGGAGTACACAAAAGACATCCAGACGGTTGGATGGTCAGGCCATAGACCCTACAAAAATTACGACTTGTCTACATTTTTAGGCATTTCACTTAGAGACATTTATATTTCCTTGCAATAAAATACCAAAGTTTGACGTCATAATCATGAGCATGTTGTCAAGACAGCTGGCTCTAAACTTCTAGTATGTGATTAGAGAAAAAAGCGATGAGTATAGCGGGAAGAATATAATAATAATAACACTAATAATAATAATGATAATAATAATGATAATAATAATAATAATAATAATAATAATAATAATAATAATAATAATAATAAATGTTTCTTATATAGCGCATTTCAAAACGGAAGGAATTCTCAAAGCGCTTTACAAGAATAAGATTTACAGCTTACATTTACTTGTTTATCTACATACCGTAATACAATTTCGCTGAACAAAGATCAAATTACATCTTAAAGGGGAAGTTCACCCTGAAATCATTTTGGTTTCAATAAAAAGAGACAAATGAAAGCAACATATGAGTGAAGGTTTGACGAAAATCGGTCAAAGGAAAAGAAAGTTATTTGATTCTAAAATTTTTATTTCGTGACGTCACATGCGAGGTGCTCTCCCATATGTTGTGTACAATTTTTTTTGAAAATGTGCATTTTCTCACAAAGATATGTATCCTTTTACTTGTGCGTTTGATACATTATCCGAAATACGTTTTTACACACATACCTGTACGAAAAAAAAATCATTCCGTTGTCAAAAACAGAAAAAAAAAAGCAATTTATCGCCTTATTTTGCACACAACATATGGGAGAGCACCTCGCATTACATAAAAATACACGGCTGCCAACAAGACTACAAGCTGCGAGCATCGTCTATTGCAGCCTCTTTGACGGTACATAAGCATCGAATAATAAAGAAGCAAACCAAAAGATCTCGGTATCTCTTATGCGCCCCGCTTCTTTCACTTTGATATACAGAGTGAAAAAAAAACCCGAGCCCATCTTTTCAAATTTGTCTTGGTAATGTGATCCTCCAAGAATGTTTCGGTAACATTTTCATTGAAACCTTTCCACGCATAGCTGAACAGCGGACAATCTTTAGAAGAATGCAAAATCTCACAAGTGACGGGTGAAGAATAGGGAAGCACTCGTTATTCCGAAGGTTCGTTATTCCAGGGAGGTGTTACGAAGGAGTAGAAACTCGAGCATAATATATGCAAACATCTGTATGGGTTCTAAAGCGTGCTCATAAATGTCAAAAGAATTCCATAATCATGACAATGCTTTGATGTTCCATGTGCCGAGCCGACATTTAGCTGATTTTAACTTGAAAAAAATTTCTTTAATTTCCCATTTATCTGCAGACGTTTTTTTTTTGACAAATTTGTTTGCAAACTTTAAGGAAGTTAACAGCAGATAAGGACAGATCCTTTACTCTGCTTTTGTTTCGAAAAGTATTGATGAATCATTAAAAATCGGAAATAAAAGCTATTTGTATCACTTACAAAATTGACCAATTTCTTCACTTTCCGACAACTTGTGCATTTGGGGGATTCAACCACTCTCAAAATTATATATTAAGCTGTGTATTATCATTAACGGCGTTTGTGTGTGTTTGCGTGAAACAGAGATATTTCACTTGAAAAACTTGTTTATTTGTGTTTGCTGATACCTGTTATGCTCATGGAAGTATTAATGCCATTAACAGAACGGGACAAGCGAAATGAGACTGTACATTTCTTTTGTTCTCTCTGAGAAGCCGTTGCCACACAATCATGTTCATAATTGTTCAAACACCTGATCAGCACCTGTTGAGAACACATAACTTTTCAGCGGCTTGGCACACGGGTTCAAAGGAAGAAAATTGCTTCATATCCTTCCATAACACATCCCTGGTTATTCCAAACGTTACGCGACAAATGCTCGGATTACCGAACCCTTGTTCGTATTCGGACTTAACGAGCATCGATGTACAGGCAATTTACGTGTTTCGGAATTACGAACCTTCGAAATAACGAACCTTCGGAATAAACGAACCTTTGGAATATCGAACTGTAACCCCAACAAAAGACAAAGCCAACGACTTACATTTTAATTGTGATACCTACGTTTAAAGATAGCACATTGTATTCAGGTGTGCTTGATGATGATGATGATGATGATGATGATGATGATGATGATGATGATGATGTTGATGATGATGATGATGATGATGATGTTGATGATGATGATGATGATGATGATGATGATGTTGATGATGATGATGATGATGATGTTGATGATGATGATGATGATAATGATGATGATGTTGATGATGATGATGATGATGATGATGTTGATGATTATAGTGATGATGATGATGTTGATGATAATAATAGTGATGGTAATAATGATGATAGTGATGGTAATGATGATGATAGTGATGGTAATGATGATGATAGTGATGGTGATGATGATGATGTTGATGATGATGATGATGATGATGTTGATGATGATGATGATGATAATGATAGTAATGGTAATGATGATGATAGTGATGGTGATGAGTGTGATGTGGTGGTCACGTGATGGTGAATGCGTTACGGGAGAGATTGCCCGGTATATAATTACCACTTCAACATCATTTCCACAAATCCTCAAAATGTTCGGGTCGAACATTTTGAGGGTTTGTGATTAAATCACTAATTACTCCAAATGTTGATCACTTTCAGCAAGTTTCTAAAAAGGACAATACATGAATTTAAGACAATTGGTAAGACGATTGCTCACGACCACCTTTTTGAAGGATTTTTGTCTTCCCAGTACAGTATATTCCCTTTAAGATTGTCCGTTGTTCAGTCATGCGTGCAAAGATCCCAATAAACATGGTACAAAAATAATGCAGAGAGGATAACTCTACCAAGGTGTAATCATGAACCCATAATTGAATGCTCGTACTTCAAACAAGACAGCTCTAAATAGATGGGACATCTTTTTTTACTCACTCGGTATATATTAATCGTAAATTTGTAAATCTGTACTTCAAATTGAGCACCTAAACAGAGAAGTTACCTTAAAAAATATTGTTTGTGTACAAATAACATTTCCATTCAATATGTGGCACAAAAACGGATGTTTTCATTTTTTTGTTTTGTTTATTTCAATTCATCTTTTTTTGTTCACCGTCTCTAGAAAACAAACATTTAAAAAATGTGTATTAGATATGATTGATTCAGAACACAACAATAGATTTCCGAAAAGTGATGTCGCGCCATAGAGTGCCGAAGTGTGACGTCATTTATTAGGATACTGTCAAGACAACTGGTTCTATACAATGTGAGTAGATCATGCAGCCGTGATCACAGCTGGGACTTTAATATTGGGAGAGTCCGACACTAGCCTGCTAGACAATATCGGACCGGGGGACCTCTCACTGGAGTGATTTTGTTATATAGAGCCAGATGTCTTGACAACATGCTCATATGACGGCACCACTTCAGTACTCTACACTCTAAGAAAAAAAGAGGTTCGTTTCAGCACCATTTTTGTCACAATAATGGCACCATTTTTGGTGCTCATGAGCACCATTTTGATATGGAAAAGGTTCTTGTCAGCACTGTTTTAAACAACATGGTGCTGATAATGATGCTCGTATAAGCACCAAAAATGGCACCGCTATTGTGACAAGATTGAGCACCTTTTGCGAACCTTTCTTTTACTTAGAGTGTATACCAAGGATATGCTTCGTATATCAGGCTCTGGTTCTGAACAATATCCCTCAATAGAACTATAGTGCAATTCAACTGCCACGCAGTCGATAAATATGCCCCCGCCTCTTTGCTATAGCTCTATTTAGATTATTTTCAGAAAATCTGTTTGTTTGGTTGGGAGTGTTCCAGTGAATTCCTATGTGAAATGAAAATACGATTTATTCTGTTTTTCGATGTTTAGCGAAGTTTGGCAATGTTCATTTGACCTTTGACCTCTTACTTCTTTGACTTCCAATCTAACCAGTTTGTCTAAATCCATCCTTGTATCATTGTGATTCTTGTACCATGTTTTCTTGAAATGCATACATGGATTGGGATTTATTGTGAAAAGTATCAATTTGGGGGCAATTTTCAGCAAATTTTGGCAAAGTTCATAAACCTTTGACCTCTGACCTTTCAGGAATTTTACCCAAACTTTCACCAGTCTACCTTCATGAAGTGGCACATCTCTGTACCATGTTTGTTTGAATTGAATCATTAGATTTGGATTCAATGTGAAAAATAGCCAATTTTGGCAAAGTGCATTGACCTTTGACCTCAGACCTTTGAGAAATTTCACCAAAAATTTTATCAGTCTACCCCAAAGTAGTGATCCATCTTTGTACCATGTTTAGTTGGTAACATACTATTGGATTTGGATTTACTTTGAAAAATATCACTTTGGGGGAAATTTTCAGGTAATTTTTGGCAAAGTTCATTGACCTTAGACCTGTGACCTTTCAGGAATTTTACCAAAAATTTCATCAGTCTATCCCCAAGTAGTGATCCATCCGTGTGCCATGTTTAATGAGAACTACCTCCTTGGACTTGGGCTCAAATAATTTCCCTTGTTTGATAACAACAAACATCAACAGCTCTGAACCGAACCACCATCGACCCATCCATCTAACTTTAACATGCACATTTATGCATAATCATTCACAATAATCAGACAGAAATACTCTAATGCTATCCAGGGCCTACATGAGAATTTGTCATCTTTAACAAACAACATATAATAATGTACAACATTATCATAATTGAAGTGCTAATGTAACTTTGCCAGTAGCTATATTTTACACTTACATTGAGTATTATACCACCTCCTTATCAGTATTTAGGATAATCTTTCTGGGTCTTCTCCTTTATCTACATCACTTCCAGAAGTATACATGTAGTACTCATAATATCAAGGCACAACAAACATGCTTTTCTCTGTAATGATATTTCTGCTCCCTTATCGAACTCACAACAAAATTATAAAAGTTTTAACACATGCCTACTCAAATATCGCGCGAAAGTGCCTGATGTCTATAACGAAACAAATGTAACATGCAAACTATATGGGATATACTGTGATTGTACAATACCCATCTTCCCTCATTTTCATGAGACTAATAATATTCTCAACGTTGGGTCAACATTATAATATTAACTTTACTAAGTATGTCCTTATAAGCATTCCTGTATATCAACACATCAAAATTGCTCATCTAAATCATATAACATTATAATAAAGACTACAATATCAATCCAGTCGTTAAATTACATAATTATCAATACAATACTGTGAACACATGAGCATCATTCATGGTCATCTTCCCATCCACATTATAATTCACTACCAAACTAGGATAAGAGTATAGCTTGGAGGTACATGTAATACAACTTTTGTGCATGATATAAAGTGCACACCCACACACCGCCCTACCCCCATGCTCTGTATTCTACACACAATTCCATACACACGATATGCATACACAATGCAATCCTGCCTAAAACAATAGTGCTATGCCTGTGTATCCAATGGCATGCATGATATCTCTTCCAGCTCCTCGAACGATTGCTTGTACTACACTCTCAGTGTCTTTCACCCAGCAATCTCTCCAAGATTCTTGCCCCAGAGGATGACCCAATCATTCTCCTAAAAAAATCCTCTTTAGTGAACCCTTGTCTTGTTTGATATTTTGAGACACACCTGTGACAACATATTAAGTGCTATCACCACAATACTTATTATTGTCATCTTTACAACAACGAAACAAGCCGCTTTTTGTGCCACATGGATTCACGAGAAATACACACAAAGCTTGTACATAAGTAATTTATATGGAAAACAAAGGGTTAAATTCCTTGACAACAAAAATCTAAACGCATTCTTTTTCTTCCACATATCTTTTTACGAAAAGAAAATTCGAGATCGAATATTCCTGAAAATCATGTGTGGTAAATGAAAACGTTAAGCCTTTTAACCCTTACCAGACCGGGCTCCCCCCCCCCCCCCCCCGCCCCCCCCCCCCCTTTCCCGGCGGTTTTAGGGTTAATATACACCCACCTCGACCATCAATCACGCACCACCACCACCACCACCATCACCACCACCACCATCACCGCCACCTCTGCCATGCCGCCTGTCCCTTCTCCGGCCCGATTTATCCCTCTACGTTCAACTCAACGGAACGGATTTTAGCTATTCGTGTCAGTTCACCACTGGACGCGAACGCCGTAGCGAATCTCGGATTTCGGAGGCGAATCCGGGTGGAATCCAAAGTGCGTAAACTGTCTTGAAACCTAACTAAGATGGCAATTCAGGACGTATGGAACAGACTCCGGCAGTTTGATGCATATCCTAAGACTCTAGAGGATTTTAGGGTCAAGACTTTTGGTGGAGCAGCAGGTATGAATTTATTTTCTCCTCTCAAGTAAATATTGTCCAACACGAATGTAAACATATGGGACACGTAGTAAAGGGAGTTTTCAACAGCCAACATACGGTTGTGTATATGTGGGTGCCTCAAATGCCTTGTAAACCTGTCCTGGGCCCCTTATTTTCTTTGGGGTACATCGTCCCAAGAAGATCACCTTAGATAATGCACTTTCACTCATTACTATTTTTGAGAACCTGTCTTTGTATTGCTTGTTGATCATTTAATTTTTTTTTTAGAAAACCGCTCGGCTTTCCTTTCGACTTTGACAATACCCTTCTTCTTCCAGTGAAAGTACAGTCCTCTTGGTAGAGTGTTGTCGTACTTTGTGCGGTGCTGTGTGCTAGTGTGCAATGCTGCATGGGCCCAGAACAAAACATGCTACTAAAGAGTGTTCAGTGTGCGAGCAAAAACAACTCCTCGTGATCCTACCAGCCGTCTCCTGAATTCTTCAACTTGAAGTTCAATAGAAGGAGCTGTTGTTATGGGGGTAGGAAGCTGGTTCTACAGGCAGATAACACTGGGAAAGAAGGAGGGTTGGAAGCTGGTGGTTCTGCAGTATTGCTGTAGGAATCCATGACCATGTTGTTGATTTACTGCGACCAGGAAGGAAGGAGCATGGAGCTTTATTTTTTGGAGCAAGGAAGTCGAGATTAGCAGTGATCATATTAGTTGGTTTCAGCAATTCTGTAACTCAGAACTGAAATCTATTGCGCACATTAACGTAACATATATACCTGAATAGGTCCGGGGGTGGTTTGAAGATGAATTTAATCCATGTTGCATTTTTTGTTATTGTTTTCGACCCAAAGTGGTTCACAATTGCACGACGGCAGCCGCGATGCAAAGATGAAAGCTTATGCGCATGCATCAGTTCCCCTTTACAGTATACGTTTTTAGAGCAGTCAAGATGGCAGCCTTGACGGACTGTATTTGCTAGAAAGATCATGATCACGTGTGAAGAGGAAATATGTAATGTTGCTTAACATTTTCGCACAAGTTTGTAGTTCAGGTATATATTCAATACATTTAACCATTCATATGTGATAAATGTACTTGAAATGAATGATTAATTCATGTGCACGGGTTGATTTATCAGTAGTGGGACCCGACATGCAAGGAAATTGGTGGCGAGCCCTCAGGACGCTCCCGCTGCACGGGAGCAGTCCCGGGGCTAGTTGTTGATATGCGGTATATGCCTGGCTAAGATGGCAAAGATCTAAGGTGGTAACAATGAAGATCTAACCTACTGGTAACAACATTTCATCTTATAGCCTATTGCTCAGTGAACTTTAAATTGGCACATTTGCTGCTCTCAATGATGATATCATGTGTATGACGCAGTAGACCAAAAAATCAGTCTCTGTAGGATGTTGGATCCGCTGATATTGCATCTGGCTCCTCTGAAAGCCCTATCTGTTCGGGGGTATGTCAAAAAAAATGTCATTTTGATTAAAGAATGCCCCGATCTTGCATTTTGTTTACTTATCAAATGTCAATGTGTACGTACACTACGGCTCAAAGGAATTTGGCACAGGGAAAGGGAAGAAAGGGAAGGAGCCGCAGTTTTAAACCATGGCATATTTTGTCCAGTTCAGCATGAAACACAATGCTTTTTAGGCTAAAGCATCATGTTTCATGTTGAACTGGACAAAATATACCGCGGTTTAAAACTGCGGCTCCTTCCCTTTTTTCCCTTTCCCTTTCCTATTCCAATTCCTTTGATCTGTAGTGAATATGCTCCATTTAATCATCAAAATCTTGTCTTGAAAAAATAGTGGTGCAAATACAAAAGCCAAATAGTGTTCAGTTTTGCTCTAAAAAAGTTAAGAAAAAATATTACTATTATTCTGACTTTGAAATTGTATAAGTTGTTAACAGTTTGGTCAGCGCCGGTAATGTCATAATTAAAGGACATGTCTATGAGTAAAACCTCATTTTCTTTCCATGAAAAGATTACTCAAATACAACAAAACTATTAAGAGGTGGCAAATGTTTTTGATCCCTTTCCCCCCTATTTACATTCTAGTGACAATTGTGAGCAGTTTCATCATGATCACGCTGTTTATCTCTGAGCTGAATTTCTACTTGACAAAAGAGGTAAGAATAAAAAATTGATGAACTTATTTCAATTTGAATTGGAGGTTATTGATTGAATGATGATGCTTAGAGAAAATCAAGATCCATGTATTTAAAACCTTTCCATCCTTAAAATTAAGATGCTGAACGTTATAGCAGTGACGATACGAAAGTAGTACTCTCCAAGTACTCTCTGGCTAAGTAAATCTCCAAGATACAAATATTGGTTAGAAATTGAACGTGAACTCCCATCACCATCAACACAGTGGATCTTTACATCTCATGTGTGTGTGTCAAATGAATGGCTGTTCTAAGATGTTTTGGTTTTAATTGTGCTTAATGGCGCATAAAGAGTTAGTGCTCCTTTTTTCCTATACCCCCCTTCCCCCCCCCTTCTCTCTCAATTCCTATACTCCTCCACCCCCCCCCCCCCCCCCCCCTCCCAACACCTTCTCTGGACAGGATAAACAAGCTAGAGTGTGTCCAGAAAATAGATGAACAATATTTTCCAAAATACAATTTTCCTTTAAAACGGTAAGGGAAAGAAGTGGAAATTCTATTATTTTGGGATGATTCCTTATCCTTCCTGTGATAATTCTGGAATCAAACAAGAATGAGACAGGTCTGTGGTTTAGGATAGAACGAGTCTGCCAACATTACATGTATTGTGATCTTAACGACTAACTGTCCCTACTTTTAACCTGACTTGTCTCTGGATGAATTTTGAAAACTGAATTTTGAAAACTATACTCCTCCACCCCTGAATTTTGAAAACTGATCTGAAAATTTTGAAAACTGATCTGAATGTCTTGATATCTTTGCAGGTGATTCCTGAGCTTTATGTGGATGCAACAAGAGGAGAAAAGCTGAAAATCAACATGGAAATGGTCTTCCCCAAGATGCCTTGCGCTTGTGAGTTGAAAGCAATATTTATACAGGTTGACTGCATTATTGCATCCAAAAGTAGCTGTGAGGGTGTCTTGAAGTTAGGAGAGGCAGGGAAAGACCATCGATGAACTGGTTAAAGACCAACATAAAGAAGTGGACAAACATCAAACAGTATGGAGCACTCGCTGGGAAAAACCAAGGCTTAAGCCTGGAGGACTATATGGTGCCCAACTCTGACAAAAGGAAGCAAGTGACAAATCACTCAAATCTGGGTTATTGGTACTCTTAGATTATACCCAGCATTCCCTACATACGGCCAAAATCTGGACAAGAAATATCATTCTTGCTGCGAGATATTCAATCTAACTTGATGTGGTGTTGCACTGATGCCAATGCAAGTGACTGACACATTTTGCTCATTTACAAGAAAAGTCTCTTTTTTGTTTGTTGCTTCCTTTTGTCAGAGTAGGGCAGTATGGAAGTCAACCGTCAAGCCGAAGGTGGCACCTTGCACTGATGATGATTGTATTGGCAACCTCAAAAGATATTCAGGCAAATAGGGTTATCCTTTGTACGATACGTTTGTCAGAACCTTTTAACAGTACAGCAATTTTAGCTACATGTAACTTGGATAAGGGGGCTATCAATATTATGGAAGCATCTAAAGATCATAGTCAAGGGCTATGTATTGCCCATAGTGAAAGGTGTTGTGGGAGGTTCGTGGATCACAATGGAACTGGATCATATATGTAGTTTGGGGTCAAAAGTAACAAATTATAGGCTCTTTTATGAAGTTGCATGGACAACTTTTGTGCCTACCTACAATGTGTAAATATTGATAAACTTGATACAGGGTAAGCAAATGTTTCTAAGGGATGTAACATTTAAAAAACAAACTTATTTCATTGTTCACATAAGTGGTTAAAAGGGAATATGACTCTTGTGTGCGTGGAATGGGCATCAGAAGTTGGAAGCGCAACTTTGGAGACAAAAGTGGCATTAACAGGGTATACCATAGCAATGCTACATCATTTTTGCAGAACGATGTAATCCCACATTTGACAAATTTTATGTATAAACCCAATGGAAAATCCCATCTTTCATATAATTCACAAAAAAACTAATTATTTTTCATAATTAGTGGTGTGTTCAAATTAGTTAATAGGTAGACTCCAAATACCCTGGCTTGATTAGGATTAAGCTTATATGCTTCTCACACTGGCAAACATTTCCTTAGCCCCATACTATAGGTGTGGCTGAGGGGGGGGGGGGGGGGGGGGGGCCTTAGCCCCACCTATAGTATGGGGCTATTAAAGCTTAGACCACTTTCTGTTCACATTGGTTTTTACCAAAATAGGCTAGCCCCACCAATAATCCAGGATTATTTGGCCCTGCAAAAAAGCAGGGCTAACACCGCAATTGCAGGGCCAAGCCAAATAGTCCAGGGCTAAGAGCGCCAGTGTGAACAGAAATGACAAATAGTACGGGGCTAAGGAAATGCGGTGTCGGCTCTCAAGGCCGAAACTAAGACCAATCAGATAAGGCCCGACGGGCGAGTGACCTTGATGCGGAGTGGTAAAGAGCCGATGTGCAAGACGTACACTCATAAATATTCATAAGCTGTCGAGAAAGTCCGGGGCTAACGATTTCGAGTGTGAACAGCTAGTAGGGGTTAAGAAATAGTACGGGGCTAAGAAATGCCAGTGTGAAAAGCCTCAAAAAATAGTACGGGGCTAGGGATAGTACGGTGCTAAGGATAGTACGGGGCTAATTTTTGCCAGTGTGAAAAGCATATAAGTTTTCTGAATATCACCCCTGTTGACTTTCATTGTGTTTTTTTCCTTCTGGGTAGACTTGAGCATAGACGCGATGGACATCTCAGGGGCTCAGCAGCTAGACGTGGACCATAACGTGTACAAGAGGAGACTCGACAAGTCTGGACGGCCAATCAGCGAAGCAGAGAAGGAAGAACTGGTCAAAAAAGAGGAGGCAGAAAAGGAGGTAAGCTCGTTTCTTGTGTGAGCTCCACCGGCTACATGCCAGATTTCATTCAATTTCCCATGGACGTGAATCACAGGAAAATCTGGCTGTCTCTTGGTCTGTGACAGCGCCCTCAGTGTTCTGGATGAAAACGTGAATGTTGGAAGACCTGCTTGTGTGCATTCTACAAGCGATATTTAAAGACAGCCCGTCCCTTTTTCAGATCACCACAAAACCATCGAAGCATTGGAAAAACATATCGACAAGTGTTAGCAAAAAAGTGTAAAATTCAAATAATGCACGTAAACAACGTCTGATTAATAGTCTTTACCTCAGGCTCAGGTTCAAACAATATGTTACTAATGGTAACCCCAAAGCTTGTCTGGGGTTTGTCCCAGTAGTAACAACTTATTGTTTCAGAATGCGTTCCATCCATTGAAAATGTAGCACTTTACGAGGCAGTTAGGGGGAACGTTGATGTGAATACATTGCGCAAGACAGCTTATTTTGTTCCACAGCACCAAACATTTTTTGTTCTTATTATGATGAATATTTGTTGATGTCTTTGTTACCATGAAGGCCAAGAAGAAGGAGCTGGATCCAGACCGATGTGAGAGCTGCTACGGAGCAGAGACCCCAAGCTTAAAGTAAGTGTCAGGTGACGGACCCCATCTCATAAAGAATTGCGATTTATCAGAATCCCCCATCCCCTATCTCGGATTTACAAAGTTCATTTGATATCAATTTTTATATCAATAATTAAATCATAAAACTGATCTATTGATCGTACGATTGATATCGTTTATAAATCTGTATCACAAAGAGCCTATGACCGATATCGATTGTAATTTGCAATTCTCCCTATCGCATATAGTTCTCCGAATCTGAACGTGTGTGGCGCTCTAATTTTTCTACCTTAAATTCTTGGGATATGAACTTCCGGTTCCCGAACACAGTACTGCACGAATATTCTATAACCATCGCTGTGAGTGATTGGTGGTAATTTTTTTCAAGTCCTTCGCCCATGTAACAACCCTTCCATATTAATATTACAAGGTTTACAAGGGTCAAAATTACAGATTCTGTGCGTTATTGCATGAATTGAATACGTACCAAACTCTTACTGGAAGTGTATGTCCCAAGAGCAATCGATGAGATATCGGTATCCCATGGTGATATCGCTTGATATCAGCTATATGCGATAGGGATAATTGATATTGATTGTAGCTTATGTGTTGTTTATGTTGTGTAGCTTTATGCAATAGGGCTCAGGAGGCCCTGTGTGGTGTGTTCACAGGCTCGTTGCTATACATCTTCTGATTGATTGCATCTTTGCTCTTTTGTAGATGCTGCAATACCTGTGAGTTAGTCCAGGAGGCATACCGGAGGAAGGGCTGGGCCTTTAACAACGCCATGACGATTGAGCAGTGTCAGCGGGAGGGCTTTGCCGAGAAGATGCAGTCCCAGAAGGAGGAAGGGTGTGAGGTGTATGGCTACCTGGAGGTCAACAAGGTGAGAGGGGAGGAACAGGGTAGCAATACACTCAAAACAAGGACAATAGTCTTTTTTGTCTTGCCTGAACGAAGTCCTCTGAGACTTAGTAATCACTTTTCCTGTTAGTTTGTTGGTCTGATGGTCTATTGGTCTGTTAGTCTGTTACAAAAATGTTAAAGTTTTTGTTTGACTTGCTCTCATTTCTTTATTTCTACATCAATTGTGTTCAAATGATCCTTGGGTGATACCACATGTGTGTTGATGAGGATGATGAAGTCAAAGGTCATCTAGGAGTCCAAAGGTCAAATGATATGATTCCTTGTGCATCCTTTTTCTTAAAGTTTTGGCTTAAATTGCTCTCAAAAACAGCTCCCCCCCCCCCCTAAGATCTCGACCGTTGATCACGCGATCGCACCGAAAATTGGCACGTATGTTATCGATGACGTAATCTCCACAATTCAATTGTCAATTGCATCAAAATTATTCAAATATATTTTGAATTAATTAATTATGCTAATTATATGCATAAAATCATAATTTGGTTGTAAATCTTTAAATATAGCCCTAAAACTGCTAGATTTCAGTCCAGACACTCTTCTTAAGATCATTATCAAATTAGGATTTAAAAAATGGCAATATCAATTTTTTTCCTATGTATTTTATTGTTTTTTTAATTCCTTATGTATTTCCTTGTTCTATCGACTTTATGTTTTTCATTGTTTTTTCGATGGAAATCATCGGCAACACTATTTCAGTCATAAATAACATGAAATGTAATGTTTTTCATCAGTAAGAATAAAAATAATGATACATACTGAATTTTGGCTAGATACAGAATTTGCACTGGATTTGTCACGTTTTTGATTTTTGGTCTGACATGCATGTACAAAATGTTACGTAACTTCGGAACGCGTACCGCAAATTTGGTCTTAAAAGTTGCGTGAGACTTGAAGGAAAAAAGTCATGAAACGTCGCGGCGTGATCTTTTCGTGTTACAAATTTATCGCGAAAAATGTAGAGGAGGGGCTGTTTTTGCCCCCCCCCCTCCCCCCGGGCTAGATAGGGTTAATTCTATGTCATATTAGGCGCTATATATAAAATGTGTATTTTAAATTATTATTAATCTGTCAAGCAGATTGAAATGTTGAGCCAACAGCTGTTTTCAGAGCTATCTAATCTCTCTGAAAGAATACTCTTGATTCCTACCCTTTCAACTCCATATCGTCTCTTTTCTCACTCGCTCTCTGAAACCCTGATATAGGTAGGATGTCAAGAACTGCCAAGAAACTGCTGTAAGCAAAGCGGTGTAGCTTGATTGCACGCTATAAATTTGAAGTTTATTAATAGCTTGTTGTCTATTGTCCATAGAGCAGATTCAGCGCGGGAGTCATACTGTTCAGTATCTTTGTGGAAAAAAATTGTCCAGTAAAGGACAGGTTATGAATTAAGTGAGTTTACAAAGAGTGATACATAAAAGGTTAAGAAGAGAATTACATAAGATATCTGGTATCAAAGAAGTGTGTTGCTCTTGACAACCATGGTTTGCCTTTTCTGTCACAGGAATTGGACAATTTTACCTTTTTGTCTCGCCCACCGGAGGTGAAGGCGAGACTAAGGGATCCAGATGGTGTCCGTCCGTCGTCCGTCACAAATGTTAAAGTTTACCTGCAAGACTCTCTTATGATCCATAACTTGGCAACTGTTACAGCAATGGCAGCCACACTTGGTTGATAGAAGCACTAGGGGTATCTTCATGTTATGGTGTTGTCAGAGGTCATGTGATGATGTCAAAGGTCATTTGAGGTCATATATTAAAGAGTATGTGCAAGACTCTCTTTTTCTATGTTAAAGTTTACCTGCAAGACTCTCTTTTGACAAATAACTTCACATAGGTTGCTTGGATTACAACCTAACTTGGGTCATAGATGCACTGGGGGTACCTTCATGTTATGGTACCGTTGGAGGTCACAGGATAAGGTCAAAGGTCATTTGAGGTCATACGTTAAAGTTTACCTGCAAGACTCTCTTTTGACAAATAACTTCACATGGGTTGCTTGGATTACAACCTAATTTGGGTCATAGATGCACTGGGGGTACCTTCATGTTATGGTACCGTTGGAGGTCACAGGATAAGGTCAAAGGTCATTTGAGGTCATACGTTAAAGTTTACCTGCAAGACTCTCTTTTGACAAATAACTTCACATGGGTTGCTTGGATTACAACCTAACTTGGGTCATAGATGCACTGGGGGTACCTTCATGTTATGGTGCCGTTGGAGGTCACAGGATAAGGTCAAAGGTCATTTGAGGTCATATGTTAAAGTTTACCTGCAAGACTCTCTTTTGACAAATAACTTCACATAGGTTGCTTGGATTACAACCTAACTTGGGCCATAGATGCACTGGGGGTACCTTCATGTAATGGTGCTGTTGGAGGTCACAGGATAAGGTCAAAGGTCATTTGAGGTCATACGTTAAAGTTTACTTGCAAGACTCTCTTATCACACATAACTCATCACATGTTGCTACAATGGCAATCAAACTTGGATGATGGATGCACTGGGGGCACCTGCATGTTATTGTGCTGTAAGAGGTCACATGATAAGGTCAAAGGTCATTTTGAGGTCATACATTAAAGTTTACTTGCAAGACTCTTGGTGAAGGCTTCCTAACTTGTGCACAGAATTGTGTGAGCATGTGTGAGCATTACTGATGTAGATTTAGGCAAACATTACTCATGCACATTTATGCAAATTTATTCAAAGTCACTATTTTGCACCTGATTTTGATGTTGTCTGTTTAAAGTTGCTTATTTGTGATGTTGTCTGTTTAAAGTTGCTTATTTGTATGTTTCAGTTTTAGATATTTCACAATCAGCCAGGGATACAATTCTTTTGCGTAGCAACGGAGATCGCGATATTTCTGGTCATTTTCGCAAGTGGGCGAGACACAATATTGCTAATGCCTTGTTTTCTGTCCTTTGTGCAAGAGCTTGCCCTCCACTTATGAATGCCCTTTTCCAGCGAAGCATGTCTAAGATCTATTGAATATTCATGAGCTAACTGTTGGTGACCTTTCTCCCCTCAGGTCGCAGGAAACTTCCATTTTGCTCCGGGGAAGAGCTTTCAGCAGCATCATGTGCATGTCCATGATTTACAACCATACGCAGGAGGAAAGGTAAAGATATTGTTATGCCTCTCTCTTAAAGTGGCTGATGGCATTGAGTTTCTGTGTTGTATGTCAGTCTGTCAGTCTGTCCCTCTCTCTCTCTCTCTCTCTCTACCCAGTCAGTTTATCTTGTTCACTCAATAACCTCCAGAGGCCTGTATTCTGAACAGAGGCATAACGCAAACCTGTGCACTAAACCTAGATAACCTAAATATAACGACATAAAACATAATTATTGATTCAATATGATTGATTTTGTCTTCGGAATCACTATGGTATATTGAGTTTACCTGTGTAAACCTGTGTACTAAACCTAGACTTTATGGGACGCCAAATATAACGACATAAAACATAATTATTGATTCAATATGATTGATTTTGTCTTCGAAATTACTATGGTATATTGAGTTTATCCACATAATAATTTCTGGGAATGATTGAAATCAACCACTGTTATGAATCTGTGATGGAAATGAATGATTTGGTAAAAGCATAAGATGGTTTATTTTGCACCCCATAAAGTTAGTATACCAGTACGTTTAGTATGCAGTCTTAGTTAAAGGGAATACATTGTACTGTGAAGGCAAAAAGCCATCAAAAACGTGATCATGATCAATCTTCTTACCAATGGTTTTACATTCATGTATTGTCCATTTTAGAAACTTGCTGAAAGTTATTTGCCCTCAAATGATCCACATTTAGGGTACTTAGTGATTAAATCACAAATCCACAAACTGTTCGGGCCGAACAGAGGATTTCACTAGTAATCATTAATTACTCCAAATGTGGATCATTTGAGGCCAAATAACTTTCAGCAAGTTTCTAAAATGGACAATACATGAATTTCAGACCATTGGTAAGAAGATTGCTCATGATCACGTTTTTGATGGATTTTTGCCTTCCCAGTACAATATACTCCCTTTAAACTGCAAGTGTGAATACGGGCCAAAATGTTTAGATTCATATTCAAATTTATGATCAGACAGGTCAGGGGGTAAGGTCATATTCCACAAATGTCATGAAATTTGGTACAATGCTGTTTTGTAGAACCAAACAATCATTTGGTTTAGGGCTAGATCAAGGAAACATTCTGTTAGTGCTGTAAATGTGGTATTCGCATTTCGCTTACAGATATTGTCGTGAATTGTGACAGTCCTGACCATTTGGCGAGCACTTCATTTTGCCGGCACATATTCTACACATGGCAATGTAAAATTAGATTTGAAAACTTTGTAATATGAATGTTAAAGACAGACCGTCCCTTTTTCAGGTCATCACAAAACCATCGAAACTTTGGCAAAACATATAGAGAAGTGTTAGCAGGCTGTATATTCATAATTTGAAACTGATACGTAGTGTAAAATTCAAATAATGCACGTAAACAACGTCTGATTAATAGTCTTTATCTCAGGCTCTTAGCAGTTTGTGTTGAAATATCTGCTTTATTGATTAATCTGTTTATTGAATTATAAAACGCATTATGAAAAAAATTGTTCTGTAGAAGGAATCATCTCCACAGTTTGGTAATTACTCATAAAATTAGGATTTCACACATGCATAATAACCACATAGATACTGTAACAAAGACTAATACTTTTCTCGTAGTATGAAAAAAGTCGGTTTGAAATTTAACGGCTGAATTTTCTACATATACAGAAAGCTTCAACATGCTATATTCTTTAAAGACAGCCAGTCCCTTTTTCAGATCACCACAAAACCATCGAAACATTGGCAAAACATATAGAGAAGTGTTAGCAAGCTCTATATTCACAATTTGAAACTGATACGTAGTGTAAAATTCAAATAATGCACGTAAACAACGTCTGATTAATAGTCTTTACCTCAGGCTCTTAGCAGTTTATGTTGAAATATCTGCTTTATTGATTAATTTGTTTATCAAATTTTAAAACGCATTTTGAAAAAAATTGTTCTATAGAAGGAATCATCTCCAAAGTTTGGAAGTTACTCATAAAATTAGGATTTCACACACGCATAATAACCACATAGATACTGTAACAAAGACTAATACTTTTTTCGTAGTACGAAAAAAGTCGGTTTGAAATATAACGGCTGAAATTTTTTACATATACAGAAAGCTTCAACATGCTATATTCTTAGAAATGGTCTTGAATCACACCTTCTTCAATTTACGATCGTGATAGACGATTTCAAATTTTAAGCTTGCAAAAGGGACGGACAACCTTTAAAATGGTCTTGAATCACACTTTCTTCAATTTAATGATCGTGATAGACGATTTCAAATTTAAAGCTTGCAAAAGGGACGGACAGTCTTTAAAGAGAATATTATGGTAAATATCCTGTCTGTGCCATTTTTCTCTTCCCCTCTCAGTTCAATCTGACCCACCACATTAAGACCCTGTCATTTGGTATGGAGTATCCAGGCATGGAGAACCCGCTGGACAACACAAAAGTTACTGATGGGAAAGGTGAGTATGATAGGATGTGCAGTGCTTCCCTACCGGTACGTTAACATAAGGAAGCAACTTACAAAAATACCTTTCTTGTAAAGTGTGTCTGTCACTTCCATTGGCATCAGTGCAATTCCACATCATGTTTGATTGAATATCTTGCAGGAAGATGAATATTTCTTCTCGAGATGTTGTCTTTAACTCTTAACCTGCCACTGTCGCATTTTTGCGACTAAGGGATAACGTGCCACTGTCGCAAATTTGCGACTAAATTGTAATAGAGAAATAATTTCAAAGAGAAAAAATGGAATTCCTTGCACATTTAATTTTTTTTTTAATGTTAACATTTTTTCAAAATTTTTCTTGTTTTGTGGGGGATTTAAAGTCTCAAAATTTTCATAAAACGGTAAGAACTTCTTTGCATATTTTCTCATATTGGATGACCAATACAGATGAAAGCTATACAGTGATTGGTCCACTTCATACAGATTGTGAGGATCATACTTTGCATACTTTCCCAAAGGGTCACTTTCAGTAGTATATTTTACCAGGAAGGTGTTAGAACTGGAGTCGGAACGAAGAGTAATTTATTCATATACCAGTCGCGATCATTGATACCACAATAGAATATTTTACGCGTTTGGTTCTTTGATCCAGTGATGACCGCCGCCAAATATGCAAGACAAATATTGGATGCATTTAGAGGAATATACAATCTGCATGCGCAGAAGATTTCAGAACCACTTCATGTACTGAAGTACATGTGCAGTAGTAGTACATCTTATAATGATACGAATCTGTGAATTTCAGATTATATTGTTGCGTCGTTTTTGTGATAAATCAAGAATACTGTAGAAAACATGTCAGAAAAATGCCTCAATATCGCACATTGGGCAATCATATTTCCTTACAAATATCTTGTAAATCGTTTATTGAGTGTTTCACCTTCCATGGAAACAACGTCGATTTCGTGTCCGGAGATGTCCGAAAACGTTACGGACCAAATTCTTTCTACAATTTTATCAAAATTTCCCTTCGCTCACCTCCAAACTAATTCCCAGTGTGTGTAATAAGATCAGCTATGAACTCCCAGCGAAGGCTGAACGGTTGACATATTTCTCAAAACAGATTTTCTTTTGTTATTCAGAGGAAGGCACTGCCTCATTAGAAATACAGCGTATTGTTTAAAACACCTGAATGTCTTGAATTTTTATGAGGCGGTGGTCATCATGGATCAAAGGAAGTCTATCCGAGCGCAGTCCATCCATGATAGGTCCATGATTTTACTAACCGATCAAATGAAGATATTTTCTCCTGCCTATGTCAACCTCTTCACTGCAAAGAATAAGCGCAAATTAAGAGATAGGCAAGCGTATTCAAAAGCGCAAGGCAAAAACACAGTGACATAGTATATGTAATAAAGTTATTAGAATGATGTCATATTTCCACTGACACCAGTAGACAAAACTAATAAAACAGGTAGTTATTAGCAGGGGGTGAAGTATGACATTCTTGGGATGTTATATTCTCCCTCAGGATAAATTAAGCTCAAATTCTCATTCACTGGTACAGCTTTTATCTTTAATTTTTCCATCCTCTTGCTAAGAAATGATTTCCCAACCCTTAATTTGTCTCATACAGGTTTTCTCTCCTCCAGTGAAGTGCCAAGTTTTCATGCAAGCTAATCTCCAAGTTTTAGTCCAGAATTCCTTCCTTTTCTTTCTTCATCAGTGACAATCAATTAACTTTCTAACATATGTCAAATTCACAGGTTTTGCTGCGGGGCGATTATTCATTCGTTCATTCATTCATTCATTCATTCATTCATTCTTTCATTTGTTCGTTCATGTCGCATTCTGGCTCCGTGATCACATTCACCCGATTAATAAAAGCACCTGTACATCTCTATGACTAGTAACCATTGTTGTTATTTCCCTCTAATTATCATGGTTAGCATACATGTACTGATGATGCAGCTCCATTATCTGTGTAAGTGATGCTCCAGTTTAGTGAAGTCTGCCTCTTGCCACCCCCCCCCCCCCCCTCCCTCCACACACACACACACTCCACCTAAATAGATGTCAACATTGTCCCCAGCCAGAATAGGGTTAAACGAAGACCACACTTTCCCTTCAACAATGTTTCTCATTACATGTATCAAAATTTGGTCTTTTGAAATCAATCTTAACGTCACGTGTATATGTTGAAATGAATGCAATTGTTCTACGTGTAGGTATACACCAATAATTAAAATTACATGAACATTGTAATCATCACACAGGTACACTCCAGCTCAAAAGAAATGGGCATAGGGAAAGGGAAAGGGAAGGAGCCGCAGTTTTAAACCACGGTATATTTTGTCCAGTTCAGCATGAAACATGACGCTTCTTAGGCTAAAGCATCATGTTTCATGCTGAACTAGACAAAATATACCGCGGTTTAATACTGATGCTCCTTCCCTTTCCCTATGCTAATTCCTTTGAGCTGGAGTGTACATGTAGGCCTACCCCATAATGGTGGTTTCTATCTACAGTTACTAGCCAGGTACATAGGATATACTCTAGACTTTTAGGTTTACACTTACATTTTATTTGATCTAAATTGAATACGAATTGGGAAAGAATAAAAAAAATTTGGACACCTCTGTTATTGTGTTAATATTCATTCCACTTCTTTAATCACAATTCAGTTTTCCAAGACTGATTTCCTGATGTGATACATGTACATGTACATGTATAACCAAAGATACACATTTCTCCATGTTACATTTATAGACAAAAAATGGAAATAATTTTGATATACATGTAAACATTTTCAAATTATATTCCTCCAATTACAAAAATGTATAAAAAATGTTACTTAAAGGAAGGTGCTTAAAGCACTTGGTGAGGAAGTATCATAAAGTATGTATAGTTTAGCATGTGTGGTCATAAAATTCACTGATGACCTTGCTCTTTTGTTATACATGTACTGTAAAACCAGTAATTTCTGCACAATAAATTCTCACAGCACAGCCCACCAACAACATATTAGCAGGATGTTCTTTTTGCACTCAGGAAATACTGTCACTTCAAAATAATCCACTCTATGCATTCAAATTTTCAACAAAGACTCGAACAAGGCATTATGGCTGATGACTTGGCCATGCATCACAGCATGCATCATGTGCATGAGTTGAATGCCAGTGGAGTGCCAGTACTAGTAACTCGGGGAATCCCCAACAGATTCACACGGCTAGCCTGCTAAAGATAGGAGAATAATTACTTTTGCGGTGATATTGAATTTGTACTAGCTCTGTGTTGCGTGGAAAGTACACAAATTACTGGTTTTACAGTACATGTTGATCGTCAAGAGCTACTCAGAGAGCAAAGTTGGAGCAACCACCAGAGTACTTGTGAGAGGTACACCTGAACAGCGCAATTGCTTAACATTTGAAATCAAACAGATTGACTGCTCAAAGACAGGATGTACAAAATATGGACATTCATGTAACCACAAATACTTCTCCATTTAAGTTGTTAAAGTTGCATTTTGTATACGATATTGTCTTCTCTCTCGAAAAGGAAAACTTCTTTGTGAGACTTAATTTCACTAAAAAGTTCATGTAAAGTACATCTTCAACTCAGAGGAACGAGAGTTGGAGTAATATAGTGAAACACAAAGATTTCATCTTGAGAGGAGTTTGAAAGGACAACGGTCTCTCCCCATGCACGCCATAGCAAGGACTCGCTGTATGGCCCATGTTATACTCCTGCATCGTTCTTCGAGAACATCACCAATTAAGTTGAAGAATTATCTGTGCTGCAATAGACCCATTTTTTTTATGTATTCCTAGTCTATGCGTATCTCTCAACTATATGTTTGGGTAACCCCAAATCCTGTTCAAGGTTTGCCTGACTAGCAACAACTTCTAAGATTCTGAGTGTATTCCACCCATTGAATCTGAATGACTAGATACACTTGAATGTAATAAGCATTACTACACTGTTAATCAGGAGAGTTGAGAATACATTACAAAAAAGGTCTATTTCACACAAAGTGTTACATGCACGTTCATACCAAAGTCCTTGGGAAGAGTGAAATATTTTTTTTTATTCATTCCATATCATTTCAGAGATAGTTTTAATATATGTTGACCCTTTGACTCTCCTCCCCCCCCCCCCCCCACAGAAAAAAGATAGAAATAGAGACTTAGTCATAGCATGAACGCAAGATTAAACACCCATTTATTCAGTTATTTTCAAAAAAAGCTAGAAGCTTATTGTGCAATCCTTTTGCTTCACAAAGTGTGTGATCTCTCCCTCAACACCAATTCGTTAATAAGAGTCAGGTGTTCACACTATAGATATATAAAGATAATCCATTGTAAGATCTGGGCATTCAGTTTCATCTCCTGAAAGATCACAATAAACTCGATGATATGGCCATTGCTTTCACCAGCATGGCTGCATGAGAGCCAATCTCGATTTGAATTGTCCGCTTTGCTCAAGAATCCCGTACTTCGAGGGGAGAAGAAGCACAGTGCGTTCACACTAGGCCTCAGCACCGGATCCCTGTCCCGATAGACATGAACAGTCCAAACGTCCCTCCTCCTTGAACCATGCTCTTCCCCACAGTGTTAACAAGCTCCCGTCCCCTGAGACCGTACCTATGAGCAAAGACAAGATTCATTCAAAAAAATGTAATAATATTATAGCAAATCCTGTTTTACAAAATGCCTGTGTTAAAAGTGATTATGAGGCTATCATCTGCATTTTGAATATACTGTAGATATTAAAGCCTCACCCAGCTTTAAAAGCCATGCACGTATAAATGCACTGCACCTGCACTAACGTTTAGCTTGTAGGTGTTTGCAATTCCCTTCCAAATGCCCAAATGTCAGCTTTGGAAAGACAATGCATTTGGTTTGGTCATAATACATCTGCAGATAAGAAATAGTCAAATTTTGAGGTTAGCCCTTCATGTTCCAAGCCAAGTATACTCACAATGCCAAATAAAAACAAATGACATATGGGCAGTTACTTGATAAAGTGGACATGACCATCAAACTTCAAAAATTGCCAAACCACAGTAATTTGTATATCATATTGAAGTTGGAATATTAAAGTTTCAAAAACTGCCACTTATATTTGAGCATGCTACTGACTATTTGTTGTGAAAGTTGTAAAAATGAATACCAAAAGAAGGTTATAAAGCTGTTCATAATGTTATCTGTACTTGAAATATCAACATTTGTCAAAAAGTGTCACGTTATCATGGAATTGTCCATATAAAAAGTTGAGAGGGCGTCGAACCTAAGAGCAGAGAATCCTCCAAAGAGAGCCCCTGATCCCATCCCGACAGCAAAACCGATCATGAATCCCATCTTGACTCGGTCCCAGCAGCTGGGGCCTGCCGCGGGCTGCATCGACATGGGCATCTTGGGCTGGATGTGGCTACCTGCTGTCAGCTGTCCGCTGCAAGGAGTGAAAGAATGAACATGAGAATGATCGAATGCAAAGGCAAAGTAAAAGGCGGATAAATGGAGGTATCGTCACGTCACAGCCTCGTGACCCAAGCATACCAAATGATAATGTATGCATACAGACATTTATTAAAATTATTTATCGTCACTGAGCTGTCAAAACCTTGTATCTCACAACAGCAAAGTTCTCAGGAGAATGAAAAGTATGATGTATTTACACATATGTTTGTACACACATATATGTAAATATGAATTTTAACATTATGTTTTAAGAAATGCAACTCATGTGTTCATTAAAAGATGAATTACACCTGATACTTCAAATTGATCAATAAAAGTAATTTTCACCCAAATTTGAGATAAGAGGGTTTTTTTTTTTTTTTACAGCCCAGTGACGTTATAGTCATTCAAATAATCGTAATGTTATTGTCGTAATCATATTTAAACCAATATTAAAATAAGAGTTGTAACTAAAGTAAATATCAGAGCTACCGACACTGAAATTCAACAATCAAGAAGATTTGGGAAAATTTCATGAGAAATCAGGGAGATGTCTATCAAACGCAGACAACCTAACTGACAATATAATCTGGCCGGGAGATTGGGTGATGTGATGAAAGCCAATGCAGTAGTATTGGTCAATTTTTAGGGAGACTCCTGCGAAATCAGGGAGACTTGGCGGCTCTGAGCCTGAGATATCAGTTAGCAATTCAGACTTTCCAGAATAATGAACATGAAAAGAGTCTGGAAAAGCATGAAAAGTGGAACAGAAAACCTTCGATTCTGAGTCTGAGAAGACCATGACGGCACTACCAGTGGGTACTGGCAGTCTGGGTCTGACTTGTCTGACTTAGTCAGAGCATGGAGCCTACTCCATACGCATGCGAGCCAGTGCAAGACACTAAATCACTTGTATGTTTGTCCACTTTACCTTAAATTTCACTGCCTTCACGCGTGGAGGTTGTTCCTCACGTCTTGCTTCACTTCGGTCCCACACCTATAAATCTACGTTATAAATGTAACGTAATGTCCCTCTTAAACTGGAAATTGGAACGTTTCTGTAAAAAAAAATAAAAAAATGACAGCACAAAGTTCCGAATGTATATCCAACTGTTAGACCCGAATGTGTCGGAAATAACTTTCACTCTGATATTAGAATTTAACGATAAAAAACATATTTAGTCCTCTCGTCGGCGTGGTCAGTTTCGCGTTTTCTATTCTAAAGATTAAGATCGATAAGACGATAGTACGTGATCGGTATTACGTACTTCGATCTTTGTCATCGCGTGCCTGCCTTGAACTAGCGCACCGCTCGCGATCGCTATATTGCCAAAATATGTATTTATTTTACAGACAGATTTTTCAAGGAAGTATGCATGTGCCCAGCTCTGCCTGTATGATAGTATAGTCGACAGTTGTCGAAAAATTGAGAATAACGAACATCAATTATGGCAAATGTGATAAACTTATTTATTATCTCCACTAAAGCACGGTCTATAGTTAGTTAAAATGCAGATCCATTAAAACATTTTCCGCATTGACTTTAATGTGCAAGTGCTTTTGATCATATTGCGTCACCTTTAACATTCAATTGTGTTGAAAAGAAACGTCCCTTGTTTGTGGCCTACACTTTCACTATTGTAATGTGATTTCTATCATAACATCACCATGTAGGATGAGTGGCGCTCTTGTTTGTGCATCAGTTGAGGCGTAACTAAAGTCAAAGATACACACGCTTATGTCTATATATTCTAACAAGCACACTTTATTCTGAAGTTGTCATATCATATTTAGTGATAGTAAAGCGAGCTACGTTAGTCCATAGTTTTCAAGAGATTCCCACGAACGTCCATGCGCTTAAACTCTTAATTACAATCCAGTGTAGAAAATGTCTGTAACCATAACTTAGTTGTAGGTTGATCAAGGGGTTGCTATGCTGGCCGGAACCCATCCCATCTTGCCCTAAAATACTGTTCCCAAATCTGATTCTGGTAGCTTCATTGTCTGTAAGAATATCATAGAAAATAAGCTGGTAAATGGTTATATTTTTCTCACATTTCAATTTAACAAGATGTGATCAAATTTATCACAATATGATTCATTTTTTGTACCTTTACTGCGCGGCTGCAAGAAAATCCAGAAAGACGCACTGGTAAATGTTTATATTTTTCTCACATTACAGGGTCATTGATATACACCAATACTTCATCAAGATAATCATAATGATTCTCGTAGATCCACCGGCCACAAGAAAATCCTGGAAATCACAGCGAAATAATTATTGTTCTTTGATAACTTTGCAGGGTCATCGATGCAGCAATATTTCATCAAATTAAGACGTCTTTTATCATAACTTCACTGCCGGGCTTCACTGGCTGCAAAAAGAAATTCTGATATACCAGTAAATGTTCATACTTTTTTTCACTTTGCAGTTTCTTTGATGCAACAATATTTCATTGAATTCATCACATTTGTGTAAGTTGACTGGCCGCCAAAAAAATTCTGAAATATACACCGGTTAGTGGTAATAGTTTTTATTTACTTTGCAGGGTTGTTGATGCACCTATACCTAATCAAATTAATCACATATGACTTTGATTCTTGTAGATTCGATGGCTGCAAGAAAGACTAAAAAAAATAAACCTGTTAATGCTTATAATTTGTGTTCACTTTAATACTTCCTGAATTGAATTCATCACATGACTCTGATTCTCATAGACTTAATGGCTGTATTTCACTTGTTCTTTTCTCATTTTGCAGGCTCATCGATGTACCAGTACTTTATCAAGGTAGTACCCACCACCTACACAGATCTGGACAAGTCAGTGACAAGAAGTAATCAGTATTCGGTGACCAAGCATGAGAAGCAAGTAACCACATCGATATCCACTGGGGAGCACGGCTTGCCTGGTGTCTTTATCCTGTACGAACTCTCTCCCCTCATGGTCAAGTTTACAGAAAAACAAAGGTGAGCCTAGATTTATTTCATTGGATACAAAAGGATGGTCTTCAATTGCCTTCAATTATTCAATTTACTTTTACTGAGCCGGAAAGGGGAAATGAAAATTCAGAGTCGTTCCTTTATCTGTTTTCAAAACCAATAAACGGAAAAAGAACAGAACATGAACCAATTATCGAAATCAAATGAAGTTTAAATTGCTGTTACATTAGTTGTTTTATATAGAATAATGAATATTAAAATTAACAAAGGTTATTTTCTCATTTGGATTGATATTTTCTTCTCAGATCTTTTATGCATTTCCTCACTGGTGTCTGTGCTATTATTGGAGGCGTTTTCACAGGTGAGTCTGCAACTATTTGACACAAACACAAACTTGGTTGAATTCAAACAGGTTAGAGATCATGAACAAAGGTTCATTCATTCATGACTCCTACATAGTTCGGTTCTACCAAAAGCCGCCAAAATCAATCGGCCTCGAGCGACAATATTTAAGAGCAGCCAAGATTAGCCAAACTCAGCAAAGAAGCTACCAAGACCAGCAGAAGATAAAATATCTGCGCGGTGATACCTAACGATAGATATATCAATCACCAAATTTTGGCTGCCTTTTAGCTGCTTTTAGCTGTTCTAGGTGGCTTTTGATAGGACCCAAGGTTTTTGATATGGAGTGCAAATATGCATGAATGATGCAAAGGGCCCTTAAAAAATTGCCAATATTTAATCACCTCCTGACAGTCTGGTCGTGAACATGATTATGGTACACTGCAAATGAGGTCATAGGAGACTATTGATGTTAACCTTCCAATGAATAATGAAGAATGGTTTACAAGTTACGATATATCACAAACAATGTTTCTTTTCCATGAACTTACAATTTGTCATTTTCACAGAAAGTTGCAAATTTATGGACATATTCCATTATTTTCAGGAAATAAGTCTAGAATTTATCAGCCAAGTGTGATAAAATGGTAACACATTTTATGTCTGTTTACATTCATCACATTTCTTGTGCTGTAATATTTGTCTCTATGAACTTAAATTCATTGAATTGTATACTTTTAAGTTTTTATATGAATGAACTTCAATCAATTTAATGGTATACATTTTATATCTATGAACTTTAATTACAATACATTTTTTTTGTCTTCTGTTTCTTCTTCATCAGTGGCTGGACTGATAGACTCCATGATTTATCACTCAGCAAAGGCAATACAGAAAAAAATTGACCTGGGAAAAGCGTTATAACACCAACTGATGTTCTGTATCCATGTAATAATATAATTACGACATTGCCTTATGTTCGCTTAGAGGAGAAGGCGTTTGACCACGGCCATCAATTATCTTTTATCTCTGGATGATACGTAATATGATACGATATGAACAGTGAGAGGTGACCACTTTAAAGTATCTACAACTCAGTGGTATTCTAGAAGGAACTCATGTCCAAAATAGTCTCAGCTAGGTCAGTTGGTGTGCTGGAAACTATGCCAAAAGGCCAATCAAAGTCACAGAATGTAGGGGACTTAAAGGGCATATACTGTACTGGGAAGGCAAAAAAGCCTTCAAAATGTAATTGTTAGCAATCTTCTAGCCAATGGTCTTAAATTCGTGTATTGTCTATTTTAGAAGCTTGCTGAAAGTTATTTGCCCTCAAATGGTCTACATTTGGAGTACTGAGTGATTAAATCACAAATCCTCAAAATGTTTGGGCCGACATTTTGAGGCTTTAATCATTAATCATTAATTACTCCATATGTGGATCATTTGAGAGCAAATAACTTTCAGCAAGCCTCTAAAATAGACAATACACAAATTTAAGACCATTGGCAAGAAGATTGCTAACAATAACATTTTTAAGGCTTTTTTGCCTTCCCAGTACAGTATATGCCCTTTAAGTCAAAACATATTAAGTAAATGTTCAGAATACAATTTGTGCTTTCTTATTGTCCAATGCAGTATATGTCATACAGAATATTATTATTATGATGTAAGATATATTGACTTTCTTCACTGGGATATGACCCTCATAAATGTGACTCATAGATTTCATATTAGAAAAACAGGATTTTGAGGTTAAAATAAAACAAATTTGTCCTTTTCTCATTGCAGGCCAGGCAGAAAAAAATCTCTCAATACTCCAATAATATAAATATTATTTTTATAATATAAGAAATATAACTTTTTATTGGGATAACTCACCCTTATAAATGTGACTCTTAGATTTTATATTAAAATCTCTCAAGGATACTTTTCTTCCAAGCCAATATCATTCAGTCGCAAAGTGTGATGTATACAGTTTATATGGAAGTTACATTTACCTGGTTCAGTATGAATTGATGAGCTTTGTGTATTTATGCGACATAATTGTATTTTGTATGGATTTTAATACACACAATTGTGTTCATCAATTGTAAGGCTCTTCCTCGGGAAGACAAGCAATAGTTTGTGTGTTGTAAACTGACAAAAGGATGTACATTTTATTGAGCATTGTTCTCTGTTATTTCGTCATAGGTTTTAGAGTACTCATTCACATTGTATAATTTGTTTTAAGGAATTTGATTTTCCTATCACTTGTTTAAGATTCAATGGATGTGAACATACCATACAAAGAAAATGATTACACATCAGATGCATTGAAATGAACGAATAACATTATAGTATACAGATGATTCAATTTTGCATGTTTTCATGCTCAGATTTTAGTTTGAGACACCTTTGAATGTTTTGTTTTCTTTCTTAATTAATTTTTTTACTCATTATACACCATCGAGGCAGTTTTGCACAAGTACTACGGTACACTTAATAAAACACACAAGCACTACGGAAAAGAGGACATTAACCAGATATGTAAATGACAGTACATGTACGGCAAACAACAGCATCCAGTATGGCTTGTGTAGTAAATAGCACAAAGACTGGAAAGTGCTGACGCGGTTCCTGTTTTCAATCAGGTGGATTAATTGAAGCTGACAAACGTTAAAATTGGGGACACGGACATAAACTCAGCACGGAATTGTATGGTTTCGTTTTAAAGGTGAGGGGTTGACGTGGTAATGAATGTGGCATTCGTAATCACCGGAATGTCTCCCTGGCATAAACATGGGTTCAATAAACTAGTTCGGAGCTGCTATCTGCAGTGTTCTACGCATACGCAGATTATTGCGGACAGAAAATGACCACAGATCAATGGCTCTACTCCGAGTGAAATAAAAATTCATTAGATATTCGACCACATTTCAACTTATTGTTATGCAGATATGGCAACAGATATTCAGCTCTGAGAAGATTGTGAAAGAACATTCCATCATGTACACCTGATTCTATTATTGTTCCGGGCACACTGTAAATGTCTTTACGATACATCCAACCACCCAAGTGATCGAACACAGCTTCAAGAACTAATCCCATGCAGTCTGGAGTATAGTAATACATGTATTTATTCAGTGGATTGTCCGACCATGGTGTATTAAGGGTTACTAAATTAGAACAATTATTTCCCACTAATCTATGTAAAATTATCCACCAAAACGAATTTCACATTCGTTTGCCGCAATAAAGTCTCATTTTGACGAACATTTTTTTAAAAACGCACGCCTCCAGTTCCATCCATTGAATCTGAATGACAAGATACAGGTGAATGCAATAACGAGTTACCACGTAGATAGGGGGAAAGTTGTGAATACATTATTGGTTTATTGTTGACTTCCGTACAATCTATGGCATTTTGAATTCTCTGACGTCACTGGAGGCGTGCGTTTTTTTCGTCAAAATGAGACTTTATTGCGGCAAACAAATGTGAAATTCGTTTTTAGTGGATGATTTTACATAGATTAGTGGGAACTTATTTTTCTAATTTAGTAACCCTTTAACGAACTGGTCTATTGTTGTTTGATTTCAAGATAACCCGAAAAAAAGAATCACATCAAAATGATATATTCGTTGAAATTAAGCAAAATCCGGACATGATGATGACGACAGAATTGTTCTGTCTTGATGACCAGTGACGAAGGCTCGTTTTCAGTATACATGTACCTCTTACCTTAAACCCTTACTCCGCCATGGATGTTTTTTTTTTTTTTTTTTTTTTTTTTTTTGGGGGGGGGGGGGGGTGGGGTGCACAAGTAATACACGCTATGATAGGGCAGTAGTTAGGCACACACAAAAAAACAACTGTAGAGAATGCAAGTTCGTGCTGTGTCGTACATGTTTACTTCATTCGTGTCTAATATTGGGGCGGATATTGATATTGCACAATTCATTTCAATTCCATTGTCGTACATATATGCCCGTATAGGCCTACTTTTCTTTAGTGGAACTTATCGATTATTTTTCTTTGATTTTGGGATTATATTATGTGCCATATGTTTGTGTACAAATCTTTGAATTACTTATCATTAATGGCGCCCAATCATTGATTTTAACTGGGTGTCAAACTTCTTATTCGGTCCTACAATTATAATAAGTCGTTCCATTTCCTGCGATATCGTTCCGTTATGTTTGCATGTGCATATAATGGCGATGCCATATATTTGCAGGCTTTAGGACATTGTCATGTGTAAGCATATGTATCATGTCTTATCTAAATTAGTACCTAACTTGAACTCGTGATTACGATATTTAATGCAGCAGGTGCGTCGGTTTAAAGGAACTTACTTATTTCTAATCTCCAATGAGAGAATGGGGACCTTTTGAAACTGGTAATTCGGTCATTTTACACTACAAACACACATCAGATAGACGAATTATTATACAATCTCTAAACGTAGATTTAAATTTGCCCATTTTTATTTGGTACAATCGATCAATTAAGTGAAACTCGTTTATGAATAAAGTGCGGTCGTGCTATAATGCAGTTTGGCTGGAGATTATGTTAATTGGATCTACTGAAAGGACAGTGGAACTATAATGCTTGTTGCTTCACTTACAACAAGTACTATTGCAAAGCCAATTTTGAAAATAAAAATGCCTAAACTGTAAGCAGCGTGTCGTGCTGAGATTTTTCTTCCTGTTAACAATACAATGTATTGTAGAAAAAAAAACTTTCCCAACAAATTTCAAACTTCATATTATTTCAAACTTTAACCGAACAATCAGTAGGCCTGAGGGCAGACTACGTCAGGTTTTTATTTTTACAAAAACAATTAAAAAAATTATCACACAAAAGGACCCAATGATACAAGACCATTATTAAAGTTGGTCATTACTGTCTATTTCAAATAATGTTTTATTGATTTGTATACTACTTTTATGGACCATGAAAGCGGATCTAATATATTCATAAAAGTGACTAGAGGATATGTCTACATATATACCATTTCCGTAATGTATGCACATGTTATGCATGTAGTTCAAACAATATGTCACTCATGGTAACCTCAAAGATTGTCCCGAGGTTTGCCCAAATAGCAACAACTAGTAAATTAGCAGTGCGATCCATCCATTGAAACTGAATCAATAGAAACGTTTGAATGAAACAACTCGTTGTACTGCTCAGTTAGAATACAAGTTTTGAATACATTACGAAATTGTTTTATTATTAAATTAAAATCTGTCATTTTGTCTGGTACAAGGAATTATATTATACTTTCTTATGTTTCTGCATTTTGAGATGTCCTTTGCAATAAAAGTGGAAATACAAGTCTGGTTAGTCGGTGTTTCGATACTTTCTGTTCCTTAGAGGGTACATGCTGTCCCAATGGGACGGGGAGAACTTTTCAGTTCTCGAGAGATTTGGCCCCAGCTGGGTCTAAAATTTTAATCCTCGGTAGGAACTATTGCCCATTATGAAAACCCAGAGAAAAGGACAAAGAGTTGTGTTTAAAAACTATAAATTATGCGGTTTGGTTGGAAAACTCAAAAGAAAGAAAGGTCATGGAACCTTGTGACCGTTATTTTCTTTGCGTGCCTGGTCTACTTTTCCTTGAATCGACAAAAATACATTCATAAAAAAAAAACACATAACTGCGGCGAAACCAACAATTCCACAAAACTGGAATTGTATGGTTTCGTCTACTTGCGAATTTATACATGTCATTCTTGTTTATGTGCTGGGAAGGAGATGGATAAGATCAGGGAGATGTAAAGTTTCCGAACTTTCATCTCCCTGGTGAGAGAGGGAGGTAGGCAAACACATGCATGGTGGTGGTCTTGGCGAGAGAGAGAGAGAGAGAGAGAGAGAGAGAAAGAGAGAGGGAGAGAGAGAGAGAGAGAGAGAGAGAGAGAGAGAGGGAGAGAGAGAGAGAGAGAGAGAGAGAGAGAGAGAGAGGAGTTAGGGAAGAGGGGGAGAGATCGGGAGGGGAAACATGAAACGTATCATTATCTCAAATGTCAACTAAAGCAGTGAAAATTTGCAGTTTACTGACACATTTTTTGTGGTGGATTTATTTTTTTCTCGCAGACTTATACACCTTTTTTTTTTACATCCCCCCCTGCCTCTCATACACGTCTAGATAAACTATGCCCAAAGTACATTCAGTATAAAATGTTACAAGGAGGAATCTGTAATTACGTTCATACTTAATACAATAATAATGTAAGTACATTCTGCAACAGTATCATAATCCCCTGTCTTATCAAGAGTTGCGATTAATCCAAGCCCAATCCTATCTATCTCTAATGTGCATTTATGATCGATATCAACCGGAAGTCAAATTACGATTAATCACCGATCTAATGGTCCTGACCAAATCAATCATGTGATCTAATGTTTCCTCTTCTCTGCTCAACCAACAGTTTTGTTACGTAGTACTCAACATTCAATATTAGCCTATTATTTTGCACATACATCAAACACTTTCCACATGGCAGTTCCAGACGAGTGCCCCCCCCCCCCATACACACACACACACACACACACACACACACACACACACACACACACACACACACACACACACGCAGGTCAATGGTTAATAATAAAACAACATAAAACATCATTTTTTCACTTTTGCACAATTTAATTGAAGAATAGCACTCCAAAACACATTCGATACAAGCTGAAATGCATCTGATGTCGAGAGAACAATACGCGTAGGTTGTATAGTTCAGAAGATATGAATGTGTACATGTAACCAATGTTTTCTTTTATTTAATAAAAAAAAACACCACTACAAGGCTGCTCCTTGGAATATAACCTTACCCCCAGTCAGAATCAAGAATAGCAACGGAGTACAGATATAATCTTGATCAACTTTTTGTATGTTTCTCGGGAACTTCCCAAAACCTAGTTTTTGCAAGTTAATAAACTTGTCAGGCTTCGTAACAATTTTGAAGTAATACCGCACAACCACAGAGGTGAGTAATACGCATTTTCGCATTTATCCCATAAGAATCAGTTACACTGGTAGTGTCATCAAGCATGCGTGTAGCTACTGTATCAAACTTGAAACATACTTTTTATATTCAAGTATATCAATTTGCTTTCACTTAGTCTATGCCACTGCCCTCCGCCCACCTCAACAAACTGCCATAATCTTACACAATTTGTATGTCTTTGACCTACTGGTATGCATGAACATGGCTACTAATAACTGCTGGCCTGGATCTCTGTCATCTTGCCCAACATGTGATAAATGAATACCCCTGCATTACCATTATACCAACTTGTTAGATCATTCCTTTCTTCACGGGATAGAGAGTGTGAACTCTATTATGTGTTCACCAGTTTGTCATAAGTGGTAAAACATGAATGAATTAACAGTGAACTGGATAATCACTTGTGATGTTGCAAAAGGGATGATTCATGGAACAGGTACTGTGCACAGGAAGTTCTAAGAGCGCAGCGTGGCGTCCACATCCTCGAGAGTTCGGGTATTCCAACAAAATGAAATATAGTGTACAACATGTAACATGTAACCTGGGCCATGGTACATATATGTTTTCAACTATTGTAACTTACTATTCATGGTATCTACCATATCAAAAGTAGTAAAGCTGAAAGCCCATTGGTTGCTACCATGGTAGTTACCATTAATGGTAATTTACAACAATTGAAAATATATATGCAAAAGGCTCCAGGTAGCAATTGTATATTAACTGCATAAAACGTATTCACATCTTACAAAAAGAACAACAAGAAAAACAACCAAACTAGAACTTGATGAGATCGGCTTCAACAAAAATTAATATCTGAAGTAAAAATGTATTAAGCAAATCATACAAATTAAACAAGTGTATATGTACTATGAATAAAGCTATATAAAGAACAAATCAAAGCAATTGATATGATAGATTATACACGTAGTATACAAGCATCTGTTCTGGCAGTGATACATGTTACATGTACATTATTTTCTGTTTAAAATGATAAATACTTGCAAGTTGCAACTATACCATTTTATTTCAGCAACAAAATAATTTACCATACATTCGTTTCTGTTTTCATACAATTTAAGAGTTGCTTTATGAATCACGGCATGTTTAGAAAGCAAGGACCTACCTACGAAGGTCAGAACTGACTACAGGTTGTATACAACATTGCTGAGAGCCAAAGAGAAAACTTCACTACGGTAGCTGTTTGTTGTTGCATTCTATGCAATACTTTCCACATGTTGCGCAATCTCAGCGACACAGCCAATTACACAACTCGACGTTTCAAAATAATGTGGAGTGTTGCAATACACATTCATGCACATTGCAGTACGGGTACACGTCTGTTGTGTATCAACAAGATAGAGAGTGTACACATATATCCATGCTAGGAATGGGTGCTAGTACGTATGGGTCGATTTCTTAATTTGTGATGTCACAGTAATCAGTAGTGATATTGTAAAGCTTCAAATAGTCATAACAGAACCACTTCTAGGACTGGGTACATGCTACTCCAATGGCATGTAAGGGGCTTCATAGACTCTCAAACTATAGCGCCATTCTCATTGGGCTTAAAAAAAATCAAAAAGTTAGCAAAAATCGTGAAGTTTGGGTGAAAGTTTCCTAGTAACCGTACCAAAAGCCAAATAGTCCTATTGTCCCTGTCCCTAACTTCTCAACTGACAGACGTCCTAAGGATTTCATTGTGTAATCATTAATTCTGATTGTTGTCAAAAATTCATACGTGTGTTAAAAATATCTTTGCCGGCTTACATTACTTTGTTCAGGAGGTAATAACATGAACAGATATATTTCAGGTAACGGAGAACAAGCCATGCATTATCTTCTACCTTACCAAACTCATTTTGATTTTCACAACTAACCAGTACTTTAAGATTTCAATTCAGAGCCTGCCTGAAACACTTCTCTCCTCTTCTTTATAATGCTCTCTTCTTTGGGGTAAAAGCAGATACAAGTTGCACATATCAATTCAACTGTGCTAACAATAAAGTCAAGGCCAGGTTGGATATCAACCCTTACATCACCAGGTGTTGGAAAGCTTATTGGCTTCAATAATACACATCCTAATGCCAAAGGTAATGAGAGTTCACATAATCATGTACACAATGGCTATCACGCTCTGTAAATAGCAAGGTCTCATAATGTGAAGGTCATATAAAAGGTCAAGCAAGTCACATAACGTGAAGGTACACTTACACAGCAGTGGTTTGTCGCTAGGGCCGCCCACTATGTTACATCATTGGGCGCTCACACTTTCTCCCTTCCAACGAAACACTGGACTGTCTCAGCATGAGCAATGTGATAAACAATGAGGAAAACCTTTGCATCAAGCTGCACACGGCAAGTAGCAGCATTAAACCACATCCGTGTGAAGAAAGCTTTCAGGTGAAGTTTGCCCAACAAAGCCATTATTATACTTTTCACCCAATGTCTGTAACAGGTAAGACACACCTGACTGTATATTACAAATAAACAAGTTGTTTCAAGGAGCATATCAACACTCAACAGGATTCTTACTATTCTTCATTATGTGATCTTCATGAACCTGATGTTATATCGTACAAATCTACAAATTTGCCATCTTATTTATCATTTCTGGTACATACACCTTCACCTGAACTACATTCTTCTTACAACTATATTTTAGAGGAAAACTACCATTTCAAGTCTTTGCAAAGTTCAAACCAATTAGTGCTGGCTTGCAAGTGAAAGAAACCATACAAATTATAGCTTTGAATCTTGATATAAGCAGAATATCTAATTGATGTTCACAATATGTACTAAATATAGTAGTTTCCACTTGCAGCAAGTCATTTCTACTTTCATTTCAGGTCTTGGTCATGAACCTTGTTTCTGGTTACAGATATCATTCTCAATGACAAAGGGAAACCAAACCAGTGTACAGTGTTCTTGAATAATATGAATAAGTCATCGCAATTGCACTTCTCTTCAATCTTTGTCTTTCCTCAGTAAACTTAACACTGCAATTAAACCAAATGTTATTAATTTGACAAAATAATTCATTTCATTAGCATATCTTTTTCCTTTAAGTATTGGAATGATCTGAGTCAAAGTTGCACAATTCTGCATTACATTTAATATAATTCCCCTTTTGTGAGGAGCTCATATTGTAGAAATTCTTTCATTTAGTGAAGGTAACATTTAACAAGTCATATTTGTTATTTGCATCACAGATATCAAGAGGACTATATAGTTTTAGAGCTTTAAAGAGCTCCAATCAGAGGTCTAGTAATCAAACCTACTGCACACTTATCAGGTTTCATTGACAGCAAAGCAGGTCTGGGTATAAGGCTAATCCGACACACATCTGATTCAAATAAAAGCCATTCAAAACGATGCCTCCCAAAAAACATTAATTAGCAACACATTTTGAACTACAATAACTAAAGCCTTCCACGCACATATCAGCACCAGAAACATACACACATAGTATCATAACATGTTAATAATTAGAAAATAGTTGATCATACATACATAGTCACATACATACAGTATCCTATCACTGAACAATTAAATGCAACAATTTATTTGGAAAAAACAGTCTTTGTTATACAATTGAATCCGCCTCTGTGAAAAAGTCCGGCACGAGCTGATCCACTGCTTTGGGGTCTGCCTTGCGGGAGGCACGGTGCGGTGCTCCAGCACTCAGGAACCAGGGATGCTCCAGGAGCTCCTCGGCAGAGAGGCGCTCCGAGGGCTCGGTTCTCATCAGGCTGTGGACCACTGACTTGGCCAGGCCGGACAGGGACTCGGGCAGCTGGTACTGGCCGCTGCGGATCTTGGCAAAGAGCGCGGCGGGGTCCGGGTCATGGAATGGGTACCGGCCCACCAGCATGGTGTACAGGATGACGCCCAGGCTCCACATGTCAGCGGCCCGCCCAGAGTAGCAACCGCCACCGCTGGTCAGCAGAATCTCAGGACTCACGTAAGCGGGGCAACCGTGCTTGTCACGCAGGCTGTCGTCTGTTGGACATTCCAGAATGAAGGCATCTTCAACGCCATCAAGCATAATGCTTGTCCTGCAAATGATACAAAGGTAAAACATCAATTCCTTATTGTAATGTATTATAGAGTATCAAAATGGTGTCGTCAAATGGGCATATTCTCAAGACAACCGAGTCCTTCACTGGTCTCCGACATTGTCTAGCGGGCTAGTGTCGGGAACTCCCACTAAGAGTGCCTGCTAGATCAATACTGTTCCCTCTACACTCAAACATGGAAAGTTTACTTAAAAGGTCTGAATTCCAATTGTGAAAACAATGACTCAATCCAGAATGATGTTTGTGACTTCATGTAGATATTGGCTTTAGAATGTACATGTACATGAACAAATCAACCACAAAGCCACATCCACATGGTTTCCCCACCGCAAGTGTGTCACATGATATCAGACTATTGGTCATGTGATCTTGATAAGCCTACCGGTCAATTTAAATGTGTTGAGGACAACATGAAATACATGTACAGGGTCTATAGTACCACTACACACCCTGGGGATGCATACTGCATACATAACATGCATTTGATCCGACAATGATCATTTGGTTTTGCTGTATTCTCAATCAAATATACAAGCTACATGCATAGTAAAATATTTCCATCTCCAACCTAACTTACTTTGATATACAAATCTAATATGAAATCCGTAATGTCTTTATTCCGATTTGCATAATTCAATCTGCTACTAAAATCTGTACTTACAGGAATGAATATCCAAAACAATACAATTCTATGTTGTAGTATCATTCAAACACAATCCAAGCGTACCTTTCTTGATTCTTAAAGGCAAACTCGGAGAAAACTGATCATTCAAAGAAAAATCCAATCATACCTTTCTGGGTTCTTGAAGACAAACTTCCTCAGCTTGAGATCGCGCAGCACGACACCTCTGGCGTGGCAGTGGGCCACGGCCTCCACCATCTGACGAAAGAGGGGTGCAGCTTCACGCTCCCGTAACCTGCGCTTCCGCCGAACGTAGGAGTGCATGTCGCCGTGGGACTGGGGGAAGATGACGTAGGCCTGGGACTGCCCCTGCAGCACCTCGTGGGCATGGCTGATGTGGGGATGGGAGCCCAGATGGAAGGTTGTACCAAACACATGTCGGTACTCGTGACAGTCAACTACCTGCATGCACACAGAGGAGGGCAAGATGTGGGTCAGCAGTTAGTTTTAGTATTACATCACACTTTGTTCTCACACACAGTATGGCTACTTAAAGGGTATCACCCCAAGCTCGTTTTCTTTCACTGACAGGACCAATATCATGTCACCATTACGACATGGCAAAATTTATAAGTCAAAATTACTGAATTATGCAACTTTGGGTGATGCCAACCTGGATGACGCTAGATAACGGCCAGTGCATAAAGTTTACATAAAACTTACCATTAAATGGTAACTCTGCCATCAATAGTAACTACATTGTACAATCAATTGCAAGCCAATCAAATTGCAAATTTCCATAAGAGTTGCCATTCGTAGCAAAGTTACCATCAATGAGAAGTTTCATGCAACAGGGCCCAGAATGTGGATAACTGGACAATACTGCAAACTATGTAGTTTCAGTTACAATATTACAGTATAACAAAATCTTTCCCTCCCTCTTTGTTTTTAGTAACATTTCCCTTGCAAATAAAGTTTCAAGACAATAAAGAACTTAAAACACATTTGACTGCATTACAGCAACTAGTAGAAATAACCGGAGCAAACCAGAATATCACAGACATTAAATAATGTACTGTGGCATAACGGTACCCAGCCAGTTCTGGATGGCTCTGCGTCTGAGTGCCAGCGGATCACATTAAGGATATGACACAAAGTGGTTTTATTTTTTCAGACCTACATGTAGACCACATGGTCCCTGGGGCTACATACACTGTACGTAAAGGAAGACAGTGCATTGTACAAGATCAGTCTGAGGGCTGCATTTACTACACTGTACATGTAACTTTTTGTATCGAAGTTGAAATCAGCATTCTGAATGAACTTTTACAACATGGGAAAAACATTTAAAATTGCCACGTGATCTCACTAAAAGACATCCAGGATTGTGTGTATACTGGATCAGGATCTTGAAGAAGAAACGTCTCTTAACTGGCCAATGTTAAGCCACATTTAAATGTTATTTCAAGCTATTCATGTTTCGAAACATACATGTATTTGGGGGGAATTTGAATTTGAAAGTGTTTTTGCACGTTTTACAAAATTTCATATCTAGATACCATAACTCTCAATTACATGTCATCTCATCTACAAAGATCCGGAACCTCTGACTGTGCTGTTCACTTTCCTACTCTATAAATACTGGCTTGCTCACTAAGCTTGGAGGTGTTTGAACCTCAATCACCATAAATGAGGTCTGATGAACTCAGTATAGTAAACAAATGACACTGCAGAAATTTTGAAAGACGACGATCAAACGACAGTACAAAGGTGAATAGGAACAGGGATACTGACTGTTCAGGAAGGATATGAATCAATCTTCTTTCTTTGAACCCATGCTTGGCATAGCCGAAAAAAATATGTGTTTTCGGCATGTGCCTTTCAGGTTATAAACATGATTTCTCAGAAAGAACAAAAGATAAGAGGCTCATTTCACTTCTCCACTTCTGTTGGATGACTCCAATATTATTGTGAGAAAGACAGATATTAGGCAACAAAACTAAAGCTAGGTTTTTCAAGTAAAATATCTCAGCTGTAAGCAAATGCACCCAAACTCTGTTAATGACATAGCTTAAAACATAATTTTGATGACTGAATCCCACAATTCCAGAAAAATCTGGAAAGTGAAGAAGTCGGTCAATTGTTTTAAAAAATTATCTTATAGCTCTGTTTATTAATCATTCCACAAACCATTTTTGCTAGTTAGAAGAAAGCAGAGTACATGATCTTTAGTGCTGTTGCAATTAACTTACATGAAAATTGTGAAGAAATGTGATAAGAAACGCAGCTTCGAGTCAACACAATAGGGAATGTAAGATATTTCTTTCCAAGTTGACAGTTTAATGTCGATGATGTTGAGCATGAGACATCAAAGCATTGTAGTGATTGTGGAATGCTTTTAAGGTTTTAATTAATTTAGCAAGCTTTAGTATCCATACAGATGTTTAAATATACATGTACATGTATTATGCTTGATTAATTTGGTTTTCCATCCCAACACCTCCCTGAAAGGAATTACATCCTGTAGTACAGTTCAGTGATTTCTTGGAACAAAGTTTGTTAAGTACAGAGTACACTGGGGACTGTACCGCATATCAGACCTTTGTGTACATAGAACATCCTGAAAAAGATGCTGCATAATGCAAATAATGCTGCTTGCTCAGAGCTGTGAAACTACACTGTAGATTACTATACACATCCTGGGAGATGGAAGTTGGGGGGGGGGGGGGGGGGGGTATTCCGAAAATCCAGAGATAAAAATTTTATCTCCCCTAAGATACAATATCCTTAAGTATTTCATCTTTGGTATTCCGAAAAATATTTTAGGAAGATTTTAACCAATATTAATGAGCGCATGCCCTTCGCTCCTATCCCAGAGGCAGCCAGTAATGAATGTCCTTTCATGTCTTTTGCATACATTAACACCATCAAGCTGATGATGTGATGTCATGAAACAGAAAGGGACATTGCGCATCGATGTCTATCAGCGCGCCTTATTGCATTCGATGCACCCATGTGCAAAAAGTTGAATGCACAAATTATTTTTGCACGTAAATGCTATGGGCCGAGGTGCATACATGTGGAGATAAAATTGCTTGGGAGCAATTTTATCTTTTATCCTAACTTTTTATCCTAAGTGCGTTTCAGAATACCCATTTAGCTCATTTCCATAAAAAAATTATCTCGGAGGCTAATTTATATAAAATTTTTATCTCTAGCTCATTTGGATAAAAATTGTATCTTTTCTTGTAAGTTGGCTGTTCGGAATACCAAAAGATAAAATCTTTCCTAAGTCCCTGAGATACAATAAAATTTTTCCTCAGTTCGTTTTCGGAATACCGTCCCGTTCCCCCCACATCCCGCTAGGACTGGCAATTTCAAAGAAAACTGTTCTCCCACATTGTTTTTTTCTTTAGGTTGACCTCCTAAAACAGTACAAACCCTTATTTGATAAGCAGGAATTTAATGATCATTGAACATCTGCACAACTATCCATACTACTTACTGACAATAGCATATTGTACACTATCACTTTGTAAAGAATTATAATCTCCGATAGTTTGAAAACATGTTATAATTATGATCTTTGTTACCATGATCACTCTCTGTGAAATAATGATCACAAATCAGGAAAAATAATATAAAGATTTCATGAATATCTACACTGATAATCTGCTGTACAACAAATTTAGGCAGCTATAGTGAGAATCTAAATTAATGACTGTTATCCCTTCTTACACTGTCATACAACCAGGGCATACGACACACATATATCAATAAAAATAACAATAAGCATGAAATGAAAACATAAAAAGGATCAACATTTAGTTCAGCAGAATGTTCAGAGTTAGATTTGATCCAATTTTTGTACAAATTACAAGATAAATGACCACATCCAGCATTGAAAACAAAGAACTTCACATTCATCTAAGACAAAGGAATTCAGAAATGAGCACAATATCTCACCTTACAGATGCACTCATGATGAATAAATGTATCAAAACACTTGAATACTTTAGTTTCTATCTCTTCCAGCAAAACATAATTCCCAATTCTTGATATCACATGTTCCTCATGTGGCACGAAGTTGGGAGGGCTTGGAGAAAGTTGTGGTTGCGGGCTCAAAGACCCACCACTACTAGTCAAATTGGATGATGAGTTCTGAAAAATTTGAACTTTACTCCGACCATGGTTGATCGGAATAGGAGCAGAGGGCACAAGGTTCATCAAGTAAACTTGTCGAGTACTGCTGGGATTTCCCTCTTCACAACGCTGGATGGAGAATGGAGATATTTCCTGCGTTTGGTTGATGCACAAAAGTTGAGTGTCTGACCCGACTTCTATTTAGAATCCAACCTCCATTTAGTTTCAGAGCGAGATATAAATGACGAAGAAAGTTCACACAAACATGCAAACTGAATTCAGTTAAATTGTGTTAACACTGCACATTAATTAGCTGCAAAAGTTCTGAAATATTAACACAAAATTGTTCAAAATACTTCCAGGTAACTCTCAAGCTCTCAGCTCTCGTAACAAACAAATCCTCACAAGTAACTTTATCACGTAACTTTCGAACTTCATATGCAATAAATACGCCGGGTGCACTGTCCAAAGTGTGGCGCCAGGTTTGCGCAATGGAAGATCTCCTGCGTCTTCTATTGAAATTGCGTATTGCACTTCACGATAGAGTCTGCGCGATCGCGAAATGACTGAAGCCGATCCAGTCTTGTCCTTGATGGTTTGATTGATACAAAACAGAATATAACATGAATGGCAAATAATACTGATTGAAGTATCGTTCTTGGTTTTTCCCTGAGGTAACACAGAAGGCACAAAAACACGTAAAATACTAAATTGTCCGATTCAGTTCCTGCTCGCTGAAGAAAACACGGAAGGTCTCGTCTCTGGCTGTATACTACTAGCTCAGTAGCTGTACTTGTGAACGCACAGTGACCACTTTTATTTGGTCCAGTCAAGTCAACTTTGCGCTCCTTCGTTTTATCTAGTCCAGCTAGAATGTAACTCAAAGTTTATAACCAGGACTTTGCAAAGAAAATCGCATTTCGAATGTCACAACATTGAGAAAAGCACGATATTTTGGATTTTGCAAATGGTGACGCAATGACCGTCAACGTTGAAATATCTACGCAATTTCAGTAGACTTGGAAAGCTCGCGTTGCAAAATGATTGCCACAATCCAGTACAGCCTCAGGAAAGATGGTTAATTGTTGGCTTTGAACATAGATCCATGTGAACAAATGCGAATGTATTGGATGAGACTAAATTTTGGCACTTGTGATGGTAAAAGAAAAGTGCCGTTGATGCCCTAATCGGCCTCAGCTCGGCCTCGATCAAAGTCGGAGGACGCGGTTTCCAGTTGACAACGAAGCCATTTTTCCGAAGTGTGAGCTGATGGAGCTGAATCTACGGACGAAATTCTACGAACGATCACGCGCCCACGATTTGCACCAGATTGAGGAAAAATATCGATAACTGATTTTTAGATATTGTTTTATTCAGTCAATCTTACAAAATTATCGATGTTATTTACAGTTTTAAGGGCTTACTATTTTTTAAAATCATTTTTAGTTATGATTTTTTTCGTACACCCTATCAGATGTGCCCTGAAATGGAAGAAAGTCACACTCTCGTTCATTATGAACATTAACAGCAACAACAATTCTATCGTATCGTGTGTGATCGTATAATTGACAAGACCGATGCAGGTGGACGTGTTCGAAATGAATTGCGACATGCATCCGTGTTTCGCAATGACGCAAGATATTGAATAGTGTGATGAGCTGTTCGCTCTGGTATCCTTATATGGCACGTGAGATCCCTTATATGGAAACAAATGTATGACGCATACATTCTTTTCTGATCAGTTGGCCAATAATGAATGCCCAACTCAGCCCAGCCTAGAATCCATAATACAAAGTACAAACAGGTTAGTCTGACAGCGATCCAAACGATATTTGGTATATAACTCGTGCCCACCTTTACAGAATGGCAGAAGTTCCAGAACATTTGCATTGTCGGTAAATTCCTAGTTTAATTGAGGCTCCAATTTGTTCCCCGTTAATACGGCAGCGCCAGCATTTACGGTCTCAGATGTTCCTGTGTTGTAGTATCTGCCTTAATTTCAGCGATCTTTTGATTGCGAGTGGTATACAATTTGGTATACCAAGAAGAGCGTTACTAGGATACAGAAAGTTTCGATCTTATTAGTTTTCATCTTTCCTCTTATGTATTGCCCTTCTTATCAGAATACTCTCTTTGTTGGCTTATCTTGAAAACAACTTACTGAGCAGTCAGAATATACCCCTTTAAAAGTAACTTCGAACTCTAATGACACATGAATATGGATCACTTACTAGGAATAAATGTGATCTACAAATTATTAATTTCTGAGCTCACAAGATCAGCTTCTTTAACCAAATGCAAAATACAAGTTAAAGCCATGATGTCTTTAATTTTTCCTTTGAATGATCTATATCACAAGGTCGTCAAGAAAGTGCCATATCATGGAATTGATTCAATAGAGATGTTTTTAATCACATTTGTCAGTGTATGAGCGTATGGGCATGTTTTCTACGTACCCTTTACTGTAAATAATGTCGTTGTTCGCTATGCAAGTTTGATTTCGCGTATGAAAACTGCTAAGTTGTTGGTTTTGCCTTCAAAAGAGATACGCTTGCGATAAACGTTATATACTCTGTTTAACCTTACATGGGCTTATCATCTATGCCATGACTAGCACAACTTCGTTGTTTGTTTGTGGGGAGTTCAATCAGCGCTGATCACAGCGGAGACGGTCATTAGGAGTGCTCGAGATTGGTCCGCTAGACAATGTCGGACCAGTAGATTTCTCTATTGACGGATATTGTTTAGAACCAGAGCCTGATATACGAAGCTTATCCTTGGTATTCACTCTAAGAGAAAGAAAGGTTCGCAAAAGGTGCTCAATCTTGTCACTATAGCGGCGCCATTTTTGGTGCTTATACGAGCACCATTTTGACGAGAGTAAGTTTTTTTTTTATCAGCAGCATATTGTCTAAAACAGTGCTGACAAGAACCTTTTCCATGTCAACATGGTGCTCATGAGCCCCAAAAATGGTGCCGCTATTGTGACAAAAATGGTGCTGAAACGAACCTCTTTTTTTCTTAGAGTGTAGAGTACTGAAGTGGTGTCGTCCATATGAGCATGTTGTCAAGACAACTGGCTCTATATAACAAAATCACTCCAGTGAGAGGTTCCCCGGTCCGATATTGTCTAGCAGGCTGGTGTCGGTCACTCCCAATATTAGAGTCCCAGCTGTAATCACGGCTGCATGCTCTACTCACATTGTATAGAACCAGTTGTCTTGACAGTATCCTAATAAATGACGTCACACTTCGGCACTCTATGGCGCGACATCACTTTTCGGAAATCTATTGTTGTGTTCTGAATCAATCATATGTAATACACACATTTTTAAATGTTTGTTTTGTAGAGACGGTGAACAAAAAAGATGAATTGAAATAAACAAAACAAAAAATGAAAACATCCGTTTTTGTGCCACTTATTGAATGGAAATGCTGTTTGTACACAAACAATATTGTTTAAGGTAACTTCTCTGTTTAGGTGCTCAATTTGAAGTACAGATTTACAATTTTACTATTAATCTATACCGAGTGAGTAAAAAAAGATGTCCCATCTATTTAAAGTGGTCTTGTTTGAAGTACGAGCATTCAATTATGGGTTCATGATTACACCTTGGTAGAGTTATCCTCTCTGCATTATTTTTGTACCATGTTTATTGGGATCTTTGCACGCATGACTGAACAACGGACAAGCTTAAAGCAAATGTACTGTACTGGGAAGACAAAAATCCTTCAAAAAGGTGGTCGTGACCAATCGTCTTACCAATTGTCTTAAATTCATGTATTGTCCATTTTAGAAACTTGCTGAAAGTGATCCACATTTGGAGTAATTATAGTGATTAAATCACAAATCCTCAAAATGTTCGACCCGAACATTTTGAGGATTTGTGGAAATGATGTAGAAGCGGTAATTATATACCGGGCAATCTCTCCCGTTCACCATCACGTGACTACCACACCATCACTATCATCATCATTACCATTACTATCATCAACATCATCATCATCATCATCATCATCATCATCATCATCATCATCATCATCATCATCAAGTACACCTGAATACAATGTGCTATCTTTAAACGTAGGTATCACATTTAAAATGTAAGTCGTTGGCTTTGTCTTTTGTTGGGGTTACAGTTCGATATTCCGAAGGTTCGTTTATTCCGAAGGTTCGTTATTTCGAAGGTTCGTAATTCCGAAACACGTAAATTGCCTATACATCGATGCTCGTTAACTAGTCCGAAAACGAAAAAGGATTCGTTATTCCGAGCATTTGTCGCGTAACGTTTGAAATAAGGAACCTTCGGAATAACGAGTGCTTAACCCGTCACTTGTGAGATTTTGCATTCTTCTAAAGATTGTCCGCTGTTCAGCTATGCGTGGAAAGATTTCACTGAAAATGGTACCGAAACATCCTTGGAGGATCACTCTACCAAGACAAATTTGAAAAGATGGGCTCGGGTTTTTTTCACTTTGTATATCAAAGTGAAAGAAGCGGGGCGCATACTAGATACCGAGGTCTTTTGGTTTGCTTTTTTATTCGATGCTTATGTACCGTCAAAGAGGCTGCAATAGACGCCGCTCGCAGCTTATATAGTCTTGTTGGCAGCCGTTTTTTTTTGTAATTTAAGATGCAATTTGATCTTTGTTCAGTGAAATTGTATTACGGTATGTAGATAAAAAAGTTAATGTAAACTGTAAATCTTATTCATGTAAAGCGCTTTGAGAATTCCTTCGGTTTAGAAATGCGCTATACAAGAAACATTACTTTATTATTATTATTATTATTATTATTATTGTTGTTATTATTATTATTATTATTATTATTATTATTATTATTATTATTATTATTATCATTATTATTATTATTATTATTATCATTATATTCTTCCCGCTATACTCACCGCTTTTTGCTGTAATCACATACTAGAAGTTTAGAGCCAGCTGGCTTGACAACATGAATCATAATTATGACGTCAAACTTTGGTACTTTATGGCAAGGAAACATGAATGTCTCCAAGTGAAATGCCTAAAAATGTAGACAGGGGAGCCCAGAAGATTTATTCATGTGAAAAGGGCCGGAACAACTGACCCCATAGGTCGAAAGGATATACACTGGACATCACAAAAATGTTTTGCTGGCAAGGTGAACCCGATGCTCCCCCCTCCCCCCCCCCCCCCCCCCAAAAAAAAAAAAAAAAAAAAAAAACTACCAGAAAGCCTTTTCTCAAAAAATGGTTGTGGTACCATCATAACAAATGTGTTAACACACATTTTTTATGCACAATATTATCAAACTTGATTGGTATTGTTTGGTTGCCTAGTAAATGTGCAACATCATCATTGACTTGTTGTGGCAATGGCAGCTCTTCCGGCGACGTCGACGACGACGACATGTCGCGTCAACGTCAGCAAAATGGAACACTTTTATTCGTTTTTTGTGCTCTTTTTGGTTAAAACTTTTTTCAATTCTTGTGCTTCACAAACAATTCCAAATATTTATTTCAAACCTATTTTTCTGTATTTGGCATTTCTCAAGCTTTTCAAAACATATAAGAATTTGATATTTGGTCACGCTAATGGCCATCTCCTGACCAATAATAGAGCGTAACGTTTTGGTAGAATGCACGTAAAGTCGGACAAAATACTACATACGTCCTATATATACGCATATATTCTGGATACGTTCTACTTTTTGGTTGAAACGTTTCAAATTTTTGGAATCCAAGAACCGTACCCCACATTTCCTTTCAATTTAGCCTGATGTTTTTTGACATTCCTTCCACTTTTCAAAACACATATGGATGTTACATATTGTCACACCTATGGCCATCTCCTGACCAGGGGCGTAGACAACGGGGGGATGAGGGGGATGCATCCCCCACTTCACAAGGTGGGGGGGGGGGTGACATGTACAATTGTTCACAATCTGCCATGCATCAATAAATTAATGTACACAGTGCACCTCATCGACAAAGTAGAATCAAACATATACTTCGGCGTTATTCGGCCATCGTTCTTGAATTGTAAGCAACATTGGTATTTCGTGATTTATAGTGGGTTTCATCATGTTCATCCCCCACCAAAAAAAAAAAAAATCCAAAAGATCAAAGCAACTTGGAAAGCAGTCTGCCGAACGCAACATTTTCACTTACTTTGCATCAAAACCAGTAATACTTGAAAATGAAGAAAAAAAATGCCGCTTTCACAGACGGCACCGTGACAAGCCGTTAACTTTGACGTAGCCCAGGGCGCTTCCATCGCCAGAAAAAAAAATGATGTTGGTATTGCCCATGTACAAGGAAAGCAAGATCAACATATTGTCTGTTTTGATGTGAATACCTTTTTCACAATTATATCCTTACTTAATATGACAATAGGCATATATTTTGATAAGCAGACTAAGCCAAAAACATTAGTAGAAGTTTAGAAGAAGTATGTTCGATAATTTTTTAACAACAATTAGTTTAAAGGTTTCGTGCAAAAAGAAAAAAGGGCATAAATTATACACGTATGTAGAATCGACACACTTTTTTGTCCGATTTGACGCGCATTCTTGCATAATATTTCTATATATTATTGAACATTAGTAATGTTAGATGACCATAAGTGTAACAACATGTGAAATCCATAAATTTACTAAAAGGCGGAACAGATGCCAAAACATCAGAACTAGTCTGAAAGAAAAATGTTCTAATTGATTTTGTCGGATTTTACGTTCGTTCTTCCAAAATGTGACATTATGTTATTGATCAGTAGATGACTATAAGCGTGATAATATTTAACATCAATATATGTTTTGAAAGGTGGAAGGAATGCCGAAATCACCAGAACATGTCGAAAAGCAATATGTTGAATGGTTCTTGAAGTACAAGGATCTAAACAGTTTCCACTGAAAAGTAACACGCATACAGAATATACACGTATGCAGTTAATACCTAATATTTTGTTCGATTTCGCTCAATTCTTCCAAAATGCTCCGTTATATTATTGACCAGGAGATGACCATGTGGCAATATGTAACATCCATATATGTTTTGAAAAGTGGGAGAAATGCCAAAAACATCAGGATTAATTGAAAGGAAATGTGGGGTATAGCCATTCTTGGATTACAAAAATTTGAAACGTTTCAACCAAAAAGTAGCAGGTATCCAGAATATACGCGTATATAGGACGTATGTAGTATTTTGTCCGACTTTACGTGCATTCTACCAAAACGTTACGCTTTATTATTGGTCAGGAGATGGCCATCATTAGCGTGACCAAATATTACATTCTTATATGTTTTGAAAAGCTTGAGAAATGCCGAATACAGCAAACTAAGTTTGAAATAAATATTTGGAATGGTTTGTGAACCACAGGAATTGAAATAGTTTTAATCGAAAAAGAAAAAAAAACGAACAAAAGTGTTGCATTTTGCTGACGTCGTCGTCGACGTCGTCGCCGTCGCCCAAAGAGCTGCCATTGCCAAAACAAGTCAATGATGATGTTGCACATTTACTAGGCAACCAAATTACTATAACCAATCAAGTTTGATAATTGTGCATAAAAAATGTGTGTTAACACCTTTGTTATGATGGTACCATATATTATATTCCAACCAATTTTGAAAAAAAAGGCTTTTCGGTAGTGACGTTACATTTATAGTGATTTGGGGGAAAAAGCATCGGGTACACCTTGCCAGCAAAACATTTTTGTGATGTCCAGGGTATATTCTTTCGACCAACGGGATCAGTTGTTGTGGCCTTTTTCACATGAATAAATCTTCTGGGCTCCCGGACTGACCATCCAACCGTTTTGGCGTCTTTTGTGTACTCCAGCTGACACAAAAGACACGAAACCGGGGGTGGTAATACCAAATCTTGCAAGAGTCTTGTATAAATGAAAGAAATGCAGTCAGTGGTCATTTTACGTATCTTTGGAGAAGTCCGTATATTTTCCACTGGGTGTGCCTGTTGGTTATTTGTCCGGATCTACTAAACCGCTGCAGGCTCCGGACGGACGGGGGTAAGTCGACTCGCAGAAAAGTAGAAGTATCAGAGAATTCGGTGTCAGATTGGACTAGTAATGTTGTTTCATGAATGTCATCCACTGTGAATTTGGAATGGCACGACCGGAACGACGGGCATGCGTACACCAGCATGAAGGGGTTTCAGCGGCTTAGCCAGGCATCATGGGGCGCTTCTCTCAAAACGATGACAACTCTTAGCTCAGTTCTAAATCTGATAGTTATCACTGAGGCGATTCTCGAAGCTATTACAACTCAAATCTCAGTTCTAAATGCTGGAACTGCTCGGACACAGTTCCAACTATTGCTCTTGTTACTTTTCAAAACGAATAATGACCAAAATGAAAAGCGTGTAAGAAAATCGATACACTGATTTAACAGAAGAAAATGGGGGATTGATATCACAACAATCTTCCTTAAAATGATATATTTCACAGCAAGCCATAGAATAATTAACGTTTTAAACAAGACCTCGCCCCAAATCTAACAAAGTTGTTCATATTTGAACCTGATATTTGATAAATTATTGCATAGTTTAAAATGTTAACTTTTAAATTTGGTCCGCGTACCATAAGACCAGGTTCATAATTGTCTACACTATAAAATATTTGTTAAGCTTCTTAGTAGATTTTTTCTTCAATGAAGTGATGTTGAGCACTCAAACCCCTTACTCTGCCACAACTGATCTAATGCAAAGTCAATTTAAGAACCGAGCTACGAGTTATTCTCAAAGATCGCCCGATCGAGAACAATAATATGACAGGGTCGATCCGAGCTTTCCAGCATAGAGTTAGAGCGTATGGGGTTACAACTTATGGCGGGGGTCAGTTCTAAATGGTGGAACTGCTCGGATAAACCTTGTCGCATCTATTGTGCTCGATCGGATGATCATTGAGAACAATAACAAGCTGAGTTGCGTAATCGACGACATGCAGGTTGAACGAATTGCTTCGTGCTGTGTGCTATGTGCTATTTTCTGCGTGCTGTATTGCATTTTGTTGCATTTGTCACACTTCGCTAAGCATTAAACCAGCTTTAACGGGCTAATGCCATGGTCGCAAATCAGAGCGGCGACCGACCGATTTGAAGCCTGCTCGGTTGCTGCTGGAATTTAGGCACCGAACATGCTGAACGTATTTTGGGCGGCGAGTAAAAAGTGAGCAGGCGCCGCCCAAATTTTAACTCCGCGCTAAAACTTCAGCGGCGACCGAGCGATGCCCTAAAAACAAGCGGTGCTCGGGCGGACGCCGCTCGGTGCCCGGCCGAAATTGGCTAAAAACTCGCCGCCCGGCCGCCGAGCAGGCTATTTTTTGGGGTTGTGACCAATATAGCGGGGTGTTTGCTTCATTTGCTTCATTGAAGACGAAATTCACTAAAAAGTGCAAGAAATATTTCAATTTTCAAGTTTTATTTTCAATTCATTTACAGGATGGAGCACCCTATCCTTACGACTCTATGCCTAAAATGTCTTTGTAAATTGAAATTACCCCAACAAGCCCTTTCACTAAAATAATTTCAATGTTGAGTATCATTGAGGCCCCCCCCCCCCCCCCTTCATCTCGGGAGCTAATGGATTCTATAAGATCTCAAATATGATCTTTTCGAATGATATTCACCCTGAAAAGTAGGGGATGATTAAACACACCATTATGCATCGTATATCAGCCATGCACATACGCAGCGGTACAGAAGGGGCATTCACATACATGCTGAAATTCGTGAGATTTAAACAACGGTAGTTTGACCGCGATCAGGATGTCACGAATTCCTGTAAAGTAAAAAGTAAAAAACAACAACAGGAACGCACTAAATAGATCTAAAGTGGGCGTGGTGGGGGAGATTGGGACAGTGCTAAGCACAGACGTGTTCAATATTTTGAGAAGAAAATGACAGACGTATGTGTTATTTTGCAGAACTACCCTACATTGACACTCATCCATCAATATGGACACCATCGAAAGTGTCGCTTCCGCCTTGGATCGAACCACAGTCCTAGTGGGACTGGCTTCTACACTGCTAGTCACGTGGCTGGTCAAATGGCGGACGAGGCACCGCGGGCTGACCCTACCCCCTGGCCCCATGTACATCCCATGGCCGATCCACTACGTCGTCGAGATGATTGCTTCCATGAATAAGATGAACCCGGTGGTCATGCTGGACGCTCTACATGAGAGGTACGCATGCGTGTTCTTTACTCTTGTTTGACCCCAACGTTCACACGGAAGATTTTTGTGTCCTCCAGTGTTTATCAATAAGCGAGCTCATAGTTGCAATGTGCGCATGAGCAGATTATTACTGGTACGAATGACCTCGAGCCAATAAGCCAGTTCGTAATTACAATTTGCGCATGAGCAGATGAAGGTCATAGTGACCAAACCAGCTTGTTGGTTTTTAAATCACTGAGATAAGCATCATCATTAATAAGTTATTTTAGAATATGCTTGTTATCCAATTTATAAAAGAACACCAAGGTGTTCAATCATGGGGTATTTGACAACAGGCCAAACGACAACAATTAGTTTACAATAAACAATGTAATAGTTCACAGACCGTAGCCTACTATTCTTGTCACCTGTTTTGAGATGGTTCCTTTATTAGAGGTTGAATATCGCAAATTGCTATGTCGGGTAAGCACATTACGTAACATCTCCTTTTGAAATGATATATTAATCAACTGCTTATCCTAATGAAAAAGGGAAAGGTCATAGTGACCAAACTTGCTCCAGAGCTAACTACGAACTGGTGTATTGTACCACTCACAGAGTAAAATGGAAATTTCATAGATAGCGGACCACATTTATACCCATTATAATGCAGATATGACAACAGCAATTCAGCTCTGAAAAGGCAGTGAAAGAACATTCCATCATGTGCACCTGCATCTATTGTTGGTATGGGCACGCTGTAAAATAACACACCTATACACAGCTTCATGATCAAATTCCTAGTCGTTCTTGATTCAGTGGAGTGTCCGACCATGATGTAACTATGATCTGGCTTATTCAGACCAGGGAGGTGTTACCAGGGATGTGTTAGGAAAGGATATGAAACAACATTCTTTCTTTGAGCCCATGCGTGGCACCGCCGAAAAATTGCGTGGTCTCAGCATGTGCTTTTCACGTGTTTTAACAATAACGAACACGATTGCCTAGCAACGGTTTCTCAGAGAGAACAAAAGAAATGTAGAGTCTTATTTCGCTTGTCCACTTCTGTTGGATTGCATCAATACTTTTGTGAGGAAAAGAGATATCAGCGAACAAAAATTAACAGTTTTTTAAAGTAAAATATCTCATTTGCACGCAAATTCACGCAAACTCTGTTAATGAAAGTAAGCAGCTTAATATATGATTTTGATAATGATTGAATCCGACATTTCCGGAAATCTCCGGAAAGTGAAGAAATTTGTTAATTATGTAAGTAAGAATATTATCTTATATCTCCGTTTGTGCATCATTCAACAATTATTTAGAAGAAAAACGAATACAGGATCTTTAGAGGTGTTGCCCCTTAACTTTCTTGAAAATTGCAAAAAAATGTGATAAGAAACACAGCTTCGAGAAACAAAACAGGCAATTAAAGATACTGCTTTCCAAGTTGACGATAGCAAAATGACGGTGCCGCGCATGGGACTTCAAAGCATTGCAGTGATTGTGGAATGCTTTTGACATTCATTAGCACGCTTTAGTATCCATACAGATGTTTGAATATATTATGGTTGAGTTGTCCCTCCTTCCTAACACATCCCTGGTGTTACGAAGGAGTAGAAACTCGAGCATAATATATTCAAACATCTTTATGGGTTCTAAAGCGTGCTCATGAATGCCAAAAGCATTCCATAATCATGACAATGCTTTGATGTTCCATGTGCCGTGCCGACATTTAGCTGATGTCAACTTGAAAAGAAATTTCTTTAATTTCCCATTTGTCTGTAGACGTTTTGTTTTTGACAAATTTGTTTGCAAACTTTAAGGAAGTTAACGGCAGATAATGACAGATCCTTTACTCTGCTTTTGTTTCGAAAAGTATTGAGGAATCATTAAAAATCGGACATATAAGCTATTTTTATTACTTACAAAATTGGCCAATTTCTTCACTTTCCGACAACTTGTGCATCTGGGGGATTCAACCACTCTCAAAATGATATATTAAGCTGTGTATTATCATTAACGGCGTTTGTGTGTGTTTGCGTGAAACAGAGATATTTCACTTGAAAAACTTGTTTATTTGTGTTTGCTGATACCTGTTATGCTCATGGAAGTATTAACAGAACGGGACAAGCGAAATGAGACTGTAAATTTCTTTTGTCCTCTCCGAGAAGCCGTTGCCACACAATCATATTCATAATTGTTCAAACACCTGAACAGCACCTGTTGAGAACACATAACTTTTCAGCGGCTTGGCACATGGGTTCAAAGGAAGAAAGTTGCTTCATATCCTTCCATAACACATCCCTGTTCAGACGGAGCAGCAGGCCATCTTTGATAATATTTACGGGGAAAGTCCACACTGACGTTAATTTGGTTTTAATAAAAGCAGAAACATGATAAAACATTAAGTGAAGGTTTTACGAAAATCCGTGAAAGGATGAGAGAGTTATCATTGTTTAAAGTTTCGATTTTGTGACGCCGGTATATGCATATCCTTTTGCGAAAATAGACATTGACAAAAATAGTACACAATATAGGGGAGAGCATCTCGCACGTACCGTCACAAAATCAAAACTTAAACTTTAACTTTCTTATCCTTTGACTGCATGATCTTCGTCAAACCTCCACTAATATCAAAATAAACTTAGTTCACCCTGGAAAAGGGTTGGTTTCAAGAAAATCAGAAACATGAAAGAAACATATAAATGAAGGTCTGGCGACAATCGGTCAAAGGAAAAGAAAGATTTTGACATTTCAATTTTATGACGTCACGTGCGAGGTTCTCCTCCATATGTTGTGCACAATATAATTACAGAAATTGCTCTTTTTCTGTTTTTGACAACGGAATTTTTATTTTTTTGGCATACAGATTTGTATATAAAAACGTATTGCTGAAGATGTATCAAATGCACGGGTACAAGGATGCATATATATTTTAGAGAAAATTTTCAAAAAACAATTGTACACAACATAATGGGAGAGCACCTTGCACGTGACGTCAAATTATCAAAATGCTAAAAGATCAAAACTTTCTTATTTTCATCAAACCTTCTCTAATATGTTTCTTTGATATGTCTCCTTTTATTGAAACAAAAGTAATTCCAGTGTGAACCATCCCTTTAACCTCAGTGTGGACTTTTCCTTTAAGTTTCTTGCATTGTTCTCCGTGCACAGGTATGGCGACATCTTTACCATCGAACAAGGATATCGTCATTTGGTCTTCCTCGGAAGCCTTGAGGCCGTTCAGGACGCGATGGTCAAGCAAGCTAGCGTCACGAGCGGCCGAGAGGAACTTTTTGAATTTACTGCCGTTTTGAAATACCGAGGTATGGTTATTGCTCATAACAAACCCAATTTCCTCAAGCTTTTCATTACTCTTTTATTTAATTTTTTATATTAGTATTATATACCCAGTGTGGCCAATTCGGTGGTTACACATCGTTTTACGAAAAAACCCAAAACAATATAGGCCTATATCTTATTTTGCAGTGAACTATAACACGGTTAAAAATATATATAAATATCATTACTTGAACAAATAGTATGGGGTATAACCTTTTTGGCACAAAACCAAACATAACGTGGGTTTACAAAATACAACAATGAAATTATTTTTTGCCCTGAACAATAACACAGTTGTAAATATAATTGCAATAACCAGGGGCCGTGATCCGTTTTTAGACAAGCGGTAAAATAATGTAGCTTTAATAATAATAATGATTATATTCAGTTCTTGTATAGCGCATAACACATAGCTACGCATGTCCCTATGCACTTTGATGATTTATTAAGGTATGAAATTAGAAAGTAAGTAAAGAGTGTTGGGCACTGAGTTCATTACGTGTTGAGCAGATGCTTTTTTAAAGGTGATATTCATAGAAAATCCAAAATTATGAAGATATTCATCTACAGAAAGCTTATAAGCCATACAATGAGCACGGATGACATTCAAACAATATATCACTTTCCAAAAAGCGAAATTAGGGTGAAAACAATCACCGTATTCTCGGGGACAAATTTGCCCTACTGTCATCCGAAACGGCCTTTAGGTCTGACGTAAGAAAAGGGATGCGTTATTGTGCGTCAAACATGCCAATCCGCAGCTTCTTTTCCGCCAGAAGCATCATGCATTGTTAATGAAACTGTGATGGCAGTTGCTAGTGGATTAACAAGTGTGATACACAATGGTCATTGTGAAGCGTATCCCGGCTGTGACGAACACACAACATCACTTTCCTTGAGGTGATTTCGTAGGTCAGGAAGAGAGTCAATTTAGTAAAATTTGACTTTCATTAAACACAAAACTGAACACTTTCATGGCATGTTAGCTGCATAAATTGCTTTAATAACTCATTCAATTATAAAATAAACTATATTCATTTGATTTTATTTCCTATGAATATCACCTTTAAGGAAATCTTAAACTTATCTAAATCATGTACATTTCTCAAATAATTAGGAAGTGCATTCCATAAGACGGAAGAGGCATGTGCAAATGAGCGTTCACCATATGTTTTGGTAGCAACGGGAGGAATAGGAAACAGCTGCTTTGTGCTTGATCTTAGAGTACGAGTAGTCTGATGCAAAGTTAATAGTTCGGTCAAATATGATGGAGCTATCTCATGGAAGCATTGAAATGCAAAAACTAGTAATTTGAAAGAAATGAGGGCGGTTTATGAAGTGGGAGGAATTATTGTCAGTCGCGCATACACACACACATTCGGGACAATGTTGGTGTGCCCTTTTATTCTCTATTGTACATTTACTCCCACTAAGTCGATATTTTGGATAATATTTTCCTAATTAACAAAGATTTGGCAATAGTTAACTTTTGAAGACTGCAAAATGAAGGCGTATATTACCTTTCAGCTCAATTCAAGCTTCCATTCATGTTGGAATGATAACTTATCCATATACTTATATAAATATGGTTGTTTTTTGAACGAGGTACCTGGACGGACTGCCAGTCTCAGCCGAAAATTTAGGATTTAGAGATAGAAGGGGCGTGGACTGCAAACTTCTTGGATATTGATGTGTTAATAAAATTGTATTTGCTAAGATCACTGCTGTTTGTTTTACCCACATACATGACATACATGTAGTTTAGAACCAGTTTCCTCGACAACATGATCATATGACGTCAAACTTCGGTACTCTATTGACAAAGGCAACATTCAAGACAGTCATGTCCTGTTGAAATATTGATCAGTAAGATGGTTGCATTGTATTTTAAACATCACATTGTTGAGTGGTCATTCGAAATGAAGGACACCCATTTCTCTGTTTTTCTTAGGAGGGGTTATCTTCTCTGAAGGGGAGGAATGGCTGGCCCATCGCAAATTCTCTCTCGGTGCTCTCAGGCATTTCGGCATGGGTAAGAAGGTCATGGAGGAGTCTATCATGGAAGAAGCGCAGCTGCTGCGGGGAGCTATCGGTGAGCAGGCGGGCCAGAGTATCAACCCTTTCTTCCTCTTCATGAACGCCGTATCGAATATCGTCTGCGCCATCACATTCGGGCATCGGTTCGAGTATTCCGACCCGAAGTTCAAGGATATAGTCTCGCTGTTGAATAAATTCGTCGCGGAGAACCCCGGCGCATTGTCTGATCTCCCGAGCTTCATCATCAACGACCACAGAAGGGCGCTCCTCGACCTCCGTCGCCATCTGGAGGACGAGGTCAAAGAGCACGAGAGGACCTTTGACTGCGAAAGCGAGAACGATGCCAGAGACATCATCGACATGTATTTGTTTGAGGGGAAGCGCGCAGAAAAAGCGGCGATTGCGACGAAGCTGGCTGTCGACAAGACCTGGACCCTCGCCTTCGATTTCTTCCTGGCGGGAACAGAAACCACAGCCACTACCATTCTGTGGGCACTCCTCTTCATAGCGGGACATCCAGAAATCCAAGAAAAGGTATTCGCCTCTTTAGGTGTTATATGTAGATTTTATTTTATCAAGCAATGTGTATTGACTCCAGTGCGTGGAGTGTGGCTTACAATGTGCGTCGGACCTCACTTATTTGAACGCATCTATCCCAGGGACGGCGGGGGAAGGGGTAAGGGTAGATGTGTCGTGTGTGTAGGAGTATGTGATGGGCGATATAGACCGCCTGGCTTTCCTGAACCCTTATTCCATTGTCCCAATTTACTTAAAGATTAGAAAGAACTTTAAGCTTAAGTTCACGGTACACTAATTGTAATCCTGAACAGGGCCGGTGGTTAGATTCTTTCATTTAGAATCGCTTTGAAAGGAGCAGTACTAAGAAATGAAGCGATGTACATGATGTACGGACACAGTGAGTGAGAATTAAAAAAAATATTTGTTGTGTGACAGATAAGCACTGAAAAGATTTCTCACAAACAGACAAAACATTATTTTCTTTTCTGAGGTGAATTCCGGCGTCCGACTTTCTCCCCAAAGAGCCTCCTGGAGTATTTTCGGGAATAACGACGTGTGTTCTCATACATTGTGTGTATAGATCGTGGCCGAAATCAACTCAGTGGTCGGGTCCGCTCGAGCACCTCAGATAGCGGACCGGAAATCCATGCCGTACACGGAAGCGACGCTGGCCGAAACCCTGCGATCACGCCCGATCACGCCCTTCGGCATCCCTCACAGAGCCACGGAGAACCTGAAGGTTGGCGGCTATGACCTTCCGCGAGGCATTGTGGTCGCCGCCAACATCTTCCGTATTCAACATGATCCGAAGATCTGGGGTGACCCGGAAGTATTCCGACCCGAACGATTCCTGTCCGAGGACGGAAAGACGGTCATTAATCACGAAGCGTTGTTAACGTTCGGTGTCGGTAAGAGCAGACTCATCTTTTCAGTAATAGTAATTTTAAGCCACAGTGCATAAATACCTAAGTTGAACTATTCAATGCTGATAATGTATCTAGAATATATTTTCACGATTGTTTTCCCTTTCATATAAAAAGATTTATTAAATAATTCTTCCAATAAATAGGGCCTAATATGAACATATCAAGTAAGTATTTCTAAATTCTTGAGGAAACGTCCACGTATCTTTCAGTTCCTAAAAGCAATTTCCGGCAAATTTTCCCATCTTTTCGAAGATGGAAGAGGTTCGTTTATGTGTGTTATGACCCAACAATGATAAAGTCATTCAATGCAGCAGTGCGTGTATGGAATATGCATCTTCAGTGTAACCGCGTAATCTCCGAATGATCATCACTAATTATAACTATTTATGATGCTTCTTTATCAATTATGTCAGATTATGTGTCATAATGCATTGCGCAGCGCCATCATGAAATATTGTGCATGCATAATATTTCTGCTAATCTATTTCCGAGAAATATTGAGTTTATATTAATGTGTAATGTTAAGCAAATGTCATAACACATCGTACACAGTCATCAATATTATCCTTCATGGATGTTGAAAGAGATACTGTAATTTCACATTCACGTTACGACTCATTGCTTGAACTTATATGGACACAAATAGTACAAGTTCATGTCGCTGCATGCAGTTTATTCTCATTTTTGTCACATTCCTCAATAAGCAATGATAACAAGTAATCATTCATGTTAATAATAATAATAATAATAATAATAATAATAATAATAATAATAATAATGATAATAATAATAATAAGAAGAAGAAGAAGAAGAAGAAGAAGAAGAATTATTATTATAGTAATGGCAATAGCAATAATAATGATAATAATAATAATAATAAGAATAATAATAGTAATAATAATAATAATGATAATGATAATGATAGTAACGATCGAATAAAATCTTAATTTTAAGAGTTCTACGCATCAATTGCATCGTGTGCTTTTATTGCAGGCCGCCGCGCGTGCCTCGGAGAGAATCTAGCCAGGATGGAGATGTTCCTTTTCCTCACCACCACCCTCCAGCATTTCAAGGTGACCTTCCCGCCGGGAATCGAGCCGGACTACAGCTTCGGCCACAGGGTCACCACGCTGTCCCCCAAGTCCTTCAATCTCATTTTTAATGAGCGGTAGATAGAGGGGGCCGTATAGTACCAGTCCCATCAGATCCATCTAAACACATCAAAAAAGTAAGTCCCCGCCTAAGCAAAATAGCATAACATTTTATCAAAGAGGCTTTGGGCAAAATAACTTGGCAGGATTGTTTCTTAACTTATTGACTAACTTATGTGTGAAAATAACATTAATCCAATCAGTCATGCATGAGTGGGCAAATTTCAAAGGCAAAAGTCACAAGAGTAATTTTGGGATTCTGTCATATGAATTTTTGACGAATTCCATTTCTGGTGCATAATTTATGTCCTTTCAATGTTTATCATCCATCTGTCGATGCACTAACACTTATCCAGACACTTAACCCATTGTTCTGGTTGAGTGAGCACCGTTTAACAAATACTCATCGCTCTTGAGTTTTAAACTTTTAAAAACCCTTAATTTTTTGAAAAAAAATAAAGTTCTGGATATTTTGACAAAGACGTAATATGACCTGTTATGTAAACATTAGTCTCATTTTCGTCTCATGGTTGAGTGAAAAAACCATAAAAATCGCTCAAGAAATGCCAAAATGTATTGTCAAAACGGCATAAACAATTACCATTATGACTTTTGAAAAGTGACATTTTTGCCTATAAAATGCTCACTCATGCATGACTAATTGGATTAAAGTGATTTTCACACAGAAGTTATTAAATAAGTTAAGGAACAATCCTGCCAAATTATTTTGCCCAAAACCTCTTCGATAAAAAGTTATGCTGTTTTGCTTAGGGGGGGGGGGGGGGGGGGGGACTTACTTTTTTTGTTGTGCTTATATACAGAGTTTGGCCAACTCGGTTTCATTCGGCTACAACATGGCGCATATCCTTTTTTTATTCGCTTGCCCAACAAAGCAACACGCGCCATGTTGTAAACTATTGAAACCAAGTTGGCCAAACTCTGTTTATAGATGGCTCTGAGTATCATAGAGCGTGTACCAGTACACACAGAGCCAGCTGTACACACTGTGTATAGCTGGCTCGCAGTGCGCAGAGCTATATGACAGTCCCTAGCTGTTACCTCGTTGTGTGCCACACGTGATTTTTCTTTTTTTTGAGAGGTAATACATACAAGTCACATAGAGGGCATAGCTGGCACACAAAGGGTATGTTCCAAATATGAATCTAGTCACAAGTCATACATCCAAACACAAACTGGGGCATGGTTAAAACGAATATACGCCTACTGTACTGAGAAGACCAAAAAAAAATAAAAAACTTCAAAAGGGCGATCATGGGGAATCTTCTTGCCAGTGGTCTTAGATTCCATGTATTGTCCATTTTTAGAAAATTGATGAAAGTGATTTGCAATCAAATGATCCAAATTTGGAGTAATTAATGATTTAAAAAATGTTCGGTCCGAACTTTTCGATGATTTGTGATTTGATTACTTATTACTCAAAATGTGGATCAGTTGAGGGCACATCACTTTCAGCAAGTTTCTTAAATGGACAGTACATGGATTTAAGACCATTGGTAAGAAAATTGCTTATGATTACATGTAAGTTTTTGTGAAGGGAGTAATTCGAGTGGTCTTTATAGACAGGTGATCTTTAAATGACAGGTGCTATCATATTTACGCTGTTGTGAAAGATTTAATATGAGTGGTCCTTATAAATATGCGGTCTTTATAGACAGGTGTTAATACATACAAGCTACTGTGAAGGCATTGAAGAAGTGATTCGCAGACAAGTAGTTTTCACAGAAAGATTGTCTTTATTGAAGGGTGAAATTTCGTGCGAGATGCTGTGAAGAGATTCACAATGAAGGGATTCAGGTTAAAGTGCATGGTCTTATAAGACCGGTAGTCTTCATAGGTTGCGTTCATGCGACACTATTTTGCCCTCGAATCATTATTACAATTATGATTCAAAACGCCTATCTGCAGAATCACGATTGCGTTCAGACGAAATTAAATATAAACGTGATTCAAATAATTTCCGCGTTTCAAACATGAAACGCGGAAAAGGGAACTTTTGGAAAGACGTTTCTGTAGAATCACGTTCGAAAAAGGTCGCTTGAACGCAACCGTGATTTGAATCATGATTCTATGACGTCATTGTGTCGGCCTACTTCCGGTGCTATTCAAGCAGAGGAACCCGAGGAGAAACTTGATTGGAGAGAAGGTCGTCTGAACGCTGATTCTGTCGTTATCGTGATTCATGTTTGCGTTTTGAATCATGATTCAAATCATGATTCAAATCTTGATTCTGGCGATGGTCACATGAACGCAACCATAGACAAGGGCAATTACTTGCAAGCTACTATAAAGCGATTCACTCAAGTTGGGTAGTCTTTATAGACAGCTGGTATGAATGAATAGACAGTGTTTTTGTTGACAGGTGGAAATTATCAAATCAATATTGTCAATCGAGGAGAAAAGTGATTGGGTAACTAATGTTTTTAAGTACTTTTCGTAACCCCAGGAATGTGTGTGAGTAGCACACAATGATGTTAAATTAATATTAACGAATTAGTCATTGTAATTCATTTTAAACATGTTTTAACTCTTATGATGGTTATCATGATTGTATATTGTGGAGAATATATTGTGGGTACTCTAGGAGTTGTTTTTTTTTCGAGGGTTCAAGAAATTAATGTCATATTTCGATGAAAAGTAAGCTCCTTATCACCATTAACAATGTCCATATTCTATCATCTAACCAATGTCTTAAAGGAATAGGTCACCCTATTTTTTTTTTTTTTTTTTTTGGGGGGGGGGGGGGGGTCAATAAAAGGAGACAAAAGAAAGAAACTTATTAGTAAAGGTTTGAGGAAAATTGGTCGAACGTTTTTAAGTGTTTATTTTGTGACGTCACGTGCGAGGTGCTCTCTTATATTATACAATTTTTTTGGAAAATGTCAATTTTCTCGAAAGGATATTTACCATTTCACCTGTGCGTTTGATATATCATTAGACACTTTTTTACACACATATTGCTATGAAAAGAATGTATTCCTTCATCAAAGAATAGAATTTATGGAAAAAAAGTAGTACACAACATACATGACATATGGGAGAGAACCTCGGATGTGACGTCACAACACCAAAACTTAAAAAAATCATAACTTTCTTATCCTTTGACCAATTTACGTGAACTAAAAATCCCTTTAAACATGTAGGTGAGTGATAGCAGTGAGGTGTAGGGGGGCCTCGCTGGTTATACACGAGGTGTGAGTGGGTCGGTGCGAATGGTGTGCGCACGGTCACGTTGCATGGTTTAAACAGGGAGGTGTAAAAAATAAAGTAAATCAAAAAATAAATAGCTTGCAAAACATTGCCAGACAAAATTTACCGATGCATACAGCAAAATGTACCGATACATGGCAGAATTACCGAGGCATGGCAATCAATTACCACGTATTTGGCAAGGAAATTAACATTGCAATATTTGGGGTACAATGTTGGGGGACAAGCTCCAAAATAAGCAGTACAGCTCCAAATTGTTTATGGTTTGTGTTGAAATGCAACTTAGAATGCATACGGGGAAAATGTATTAAGATGAAGGAGAGTTGTTAGATTCTAACACCTATTGTATAATATCATATTAATGCGTGGAAAGAGTTACTTTTCGCATATTTGTTTGGTTCAATAAAGGTGAAATAATCTTTAATTGTGTCGATGGTATTCTTCTTTGACTTCCTAGCTGAGTCTAGAGCCAGCAATGTGTTATGAAAAAAAAATGGGCCATGTAAAATAAAAAAAAAATTGCCCTCCAAGCACATACATATACAGCACACACACACACACACACACACACACACACACACACACATCCACACACTTTTTTTCCAGTATTTTTTTTAATTTGTATTTCATTCAAACAAAATTATTACATAAAGCATGGACTTCACCTGAAGTATACAAAGTATTTCATTTATAGCTATATATGGTTATCAATAAGTTGATAACAAAATTACATACTCAATGATAAACAAATTATTTAAAATTACATGCTCAATGATAATACAAATTATGCTAAAATGAAAAAGAGGAAATAATGAAATCAATTTATCAAAAATATCTGAACCCCCAACCCCATGCAACTAGCTAAAACTACCCAAGCCCAAGTGCAAACACACATACACACATACACACACACACACACACATACACACACTTCCAACACCAACACACATCACGTACACATAAACACACACATATAGACACACTATGCTTACCCGCTGTCATTCAAATTTGAGCTGCAATGTTTTCAGACCTCAATTTGTAAAGTTTCCCATTTCTGGAGGTGGATCTGTAATCTGCCCGCTTTAATTGCCAAATTCTTCTACTCCTCTATAAAATCCTTTATAATTTGACGTATCTTAACCCTGGGAGGTAAGTCGCTTGTTCTACACATCAAAATAGTATATTTCTATTGCCATAACTGTTTAACCTTCGCACAATGTAGGAATAAGTGTGGATACGTTTCAGGTTCTTTATTACAAAAGGAGCACACACACACACATACTCACACACATACACACACATACACACACTAGCTGTTTTTTTTTTTAAAAATACTATTATGTTGCTTTCATTTTTTTCTGCTATAATCAAAACCAAATTTAACATTAGGGTGGACTTTTCGTTTAACAAAAGAGTGTGATTGGCAACGAAGAATTCACCAGGTATGGGTGAGTAATATTGTCAAAGCGATCACGTCCTCACCATGATTCTCATGATGTTGCCCCCCCCCCCCTCCACCCTTACAAAAAAATCTCTATGGTACACCATACAAACACCATAGCAAATCTACCATAGAATACCATACAAACACCATAGCAAATCTACCACAGATCTACCATTCATTTACCATAGAACTAATTTAAATAATTGGGACAAATTTATTCATTTATTCAAATTAAGCCACACCTACATATTCTACCATTCAATTACCATACAGATACCATAGGTCTACCATTAAGCTACCATTGATCCACCATTCATCCACCATAGATTCATCTACCATAGAGCCACCATTCATCTACCATAGAGCCACCATTCATCTACCATAGAGCCACCATTTATCCATCATACAGCCACCATTCATCTACCATAGAGCCATCATTCATCTACCATAGAGCCACCATTCATTCACCATAGAGCCACCATTCAGCTACCATAGAGCCACCATTCATCTACCATAGAGCCACCATTCATCCACCATAGAGCCACCATTCATCCACCATTCCTCTACCATAGAGCCACCATTCATCCACCATAGAGCCACCATTCATCCACCATAGAGCCACCATTCATCTACCATAGAGCCACCATTCATCTACCATAGAGCCACCATTCATCTACCATAGAGCCACCATACATCTACCATAGAGCCACCATTCATCCACCATTCCTCTACCATAGAGCCACCATTCATCTACCATAGAACCACCATTTATCTACCATAGAGCCACCATTCATCCACCATTCATCTACCATAGAGCCACCATTCATCTACCATAGAGCCACCATACATCTACCATAGAGCCACCATTCATCTACCAGAGAGTCACCATTCATCTACCATAGAGCCACCATTCATCCACCACAGAGCCACCATTCATCCACCATGGAGCCACCATTCATCTACCATAGATCAACCATTCATCAACCATTCACTACCATTCAAAATATGCAACAAAATGGTACGCTGAATTGTGGCATTTTGGAATGGTATACATGTATTCAGAATGGTAGTTTGGGTCTTGATCTATGATTAGCAGAATGGTGGCTGTAGTGCGTTCTATAGTACAAAGAATGGTGACTATAATACATGTACATGTGTATATTGAATTTTCGAGAAATCTGAACTTAAATGTTCACTTACAATACACAAACGACGCTTATTAAAAATGAATTGAATGAAAGCGGCAGGATGTATTTCGTTTATATCAAAAGTTGTATGCATGCTTCATTTTTTCTAAATAATCGGCAAGTTCAAAAGAAACAACTGAAATTTCATATACAGTGTGTACAAAAACATGACTTAAATGAAAGGGAAATTAGAAATATATAAACATGTACGATTAAAACTGAGGCACTGACTTGTAGCACAGGATTGCTCTAAAACATCGTATAAACATGTACAATAAAAACTCTAATGAAAGTAAAGTTCATAATTGCAAATTTGCAACACATATTACTTGGACTTGTTCTACTAAGTCGTAATATATGTACCCACATTTACATCACCCTAGTTTTTTAAACTAAAGAAATAACAATTTGAAACAGAACACACTGAAGCAAACTGGTACAGGCCAGTTGATGGTCTCGATCTGCACCATTATGCAGATTGCACTAAATTGCTGTTAATGATGAGGAAGTTAGCACGTCAATGACGAGTAGCTTGTTGCCCATGCACTTCCCTTGATTATGACCACCTAATCCTTGGTGAGAATCACCCTCTCCTGAGGACGTTTGGAGCTGAAAAAGCACACACACAATAAAAAAAAACATGATTAATAGATGTATCTTGATTTCCACAGCAATATTTATTTGTGTGCTGTACTAAATTGTGTGAGTATATGTTATTTTCTTGAAAAATATGGCATTCCACAACCTGCGATAATAGAGAACGGTTGCTAATTAGCTTAATATTCATAGTCCTGCAGGTCAATTTTCTTATTTTTTGTATTTTTTTTTTTTTTACATGTGTACAGTTCACAATAAAAAAAATTGGGACGTCATGGTTATCATCACTCCAATTTGAGCAATAAAATGTCATATCAATGGAAATGAATTCATGGTGGATCGATGCACCATGTAATATCTTGGCTCAAGATTTGAAGTTAACATGCCAAAATTTATGCAAAAATATTGCATTGCAATACATGTATTGAAATATTACCACAAATAACAATCAACATCTATGACACTTACTTATCTCTCTTGATGTGTCGTTTGTTGCCGATGGCAGCATGGAGGAACACAAACAGGCAGCACCAGTACCAGATCGCCTTCCCTCATTTGGACAAGAAGATTATGTACAGTAGTCCTGAGAACATAAAGAGAAAACAAATTATTGAAAATATGTTGAAAGTCATGAGAAGTAACTTTTAAATCAAGATAGTGCAAAATTACTATGTACATAGTTGGCTTTTTTTAAACTAAAAGTGGGCCCCGTAAAAGAAGATATAGAATGTACGTGTATTATTACTTAAACATTTTACTGGCATGCAAATGCTAGAAATACCATTTATTTTTAAGCATGAAAAACCAAATTGATAACATTTAATATCAGATAGTCTAGTTAATTGTGGTGAAAGAAGGGCTTGTTTCACATTTCATTGTACACTGTACTAAGTTAGTCATGCCACATCACGTACATGTCGTTTTATTCGACTAATTGTTCCAGCATTCTTCAATTCACGACTAGGACCAAAATTAATGATCATCCGGCCAAGTGTCCATGCATGCTTACTGCTTTGGTAATTTTCAGTCAGATTTCATTCTCTATAACATTTGAATTGCCCTCAGTATGTTGCAACATAATTATAATTCACCAAAGTTTCAAAGATATCATCACCTTAAATCGATTGCCTAAGAGCACTTTAATTTAGTAGCTTTAAATTATGATTTATCTTTGACACAGCATTAACTATGGAAAGTGAGTTATTACGTGTACTAAATTACAAACCTGTGTTTCCTCCAGGGCATGGAATATTCCATGATTCCCACTGCAGTAGACATTCCAGATAGTACATGTGTGTTGTACCAGCATGCTGTACATGTATTTATCTTTGTAGTGGCTACCCTCCCTCCATGTACAAATCTGAAGAAATTAAAAAGGGAATAAAATCACATCAGTATTCTGGACAGCATAATTTAACATATCAGCAATGAGCTATTTAAATGAACACATCACATATGTGATGGCTTTCCATTTTGAAGAAAGATGGTCAGGGTAAATCTTAGTTCTTGCCTATCATCTGTAACGAGGTAAATCGTAGATTCCGCCACCATCAGTTAGCAGCCGTTGTTCACAGCGTACTCCTTACTCCTAGCCCTATGAGGAAATCCACGCTGTATAGCTTGGGGGTATATATGCTACGTCGAGCGTTTTAAAATCACATCATTTTGGCTTGCAAAGCCGTTTGGGAAAATGGCTGCATAATAGAAATCACAAAAATCTTCTGCCTTACCAAGTTAGTATAATCCTTAAGCCAGCTGGCATTTTTGTGTCAAAATCAGCAATTTAGACAGGTAGGGTATACTTTTGCATAATTTTGCTGGCTTCAAAAAATTTGCTTCTGTTATCGATATGCAGGCGCTCGTATATTTTGAATGAGGCTTGATATTGATACCAACAAGGCTTACCGGTATAGTATCGATGATGACATGTACTGTTTTGAAACCAGCAAAAGTTAGATTCTGTGAAAATTACATACCCGTCTGTAACTGTGGCACAGAAAGCAACCTTTCAGTTACCTGTTACGCTGGCTAAAAGATACTTGGTAAGACTTAAGAGTATTTTTGTGATTTTTACCGAGCCATTTTCCAAATGTTTACCAAACCAACATGTGTGCAATAGATTCGAGTTTCGAGTTACGTACAGAATTGCCAAAATCAACAACTAATCAAATCACTGCTAAGCTCGACTCTCTTGCTCCAAAGCCAGCTCATGTTTGAGCGGGCTGGTCGCAGTTAAACCTAGCTTACTCCATGCATATACATCATGTAGGCATCTGATCTATGACCAACAATCATGCTCACCAACAAAGTAAACGTAGAATAGATCTACATGTAATTGATTGGCACAAACAAGACTTGAGAAGACTGTGGTCAGCACCCCGTCCCCTTACTGCGACCAGCCCGCTCACGCTGCGACCAGCCCGCTGCGCGGGAGCAGTCCCGGGGCTACCCGTCCCCAAAACTTGAGTCAAGATAATGATTTTTATCCTACACAGTAGGATCTAGAGTAACTAACTTGACTAGAATAGCACTTTAGAATATCACGGAAGAGAGGAATAATTAAAACAGTCGACAGGATAACTCTTGTACACGTACAATACTAACACCATTGTTAGTACATGGGGACAGCTATATGGGCTAGCTACATGTAGCCCCGGGACTGCTCCCGCGCAGCGGGCTGGTCGCAGTAAGCTACATGTAGCTTGCAGAGCTGTTTGTCAGCTAGTGTGTGACTCTACTCTAGTGACAATAATTATGTAAGAAACATGTACTATATTCAACTTCACAATAATCCTACTGTAGTAAATACCATAAGGCCTTACCTGATGTTGATTGGCAGGAGATGACAGAGATGATGATGGTATATTTTGCCCCTCTAACCGCCAGACACATTCTGATCCTGTTTTCAAAATTTGTAACCTGCATAGGCCAGCCGGCCAGCTAGGGCTCCTATTGGTTGCCAAAAATAGCCCAATCCTAGGCCCAGCTGCATTGCACTCTGCATGCAAGGTGTATGTATGAAAAACCCATATCCTACATGCATACACACCACACACACACACACACACACACACACACACATGTCAACAAGTCTTTTGTGCAGACCTGGGCCCCGTAACATAAAGAAAGGTTAGCGATTAATCGCTATTTTTCAATCAAGCGCTAATAGCGATTAATCGCTAAAATCCGTAACATAAAGCCCCTCTCCAATCAAACGCTATTAGCGCTTGATTGGTTGCGATCAATCGCTAAATGATTTACAATTGTTTTCCATGAAACGACTGACCGTATAGCCTAGCGATTTTCTTGCCTGTCAGCAGTTACCGCCAAGAGTACGCTGCACGAAACCATCATAACAACGACCGTAAGTATCTAAATATTGCATGATTACCCGAGTATGTCGTTATATCATGATATCTTGTGCTAATGGATATTAATATTAGTACGTATTTAGTCATCGGTGCTAATGATTAACAGATTAATTGTGATAAAAGTAGTTTTTTTCAACACGATTTACTGCAGTGCCGATTTTGTATGTGATTCATCGCAGCAGCAATTCACTGCGACAGTCACCGCCAGATAGCACTTGCCAGCCCACCGTGTCCCCAGAGTTCAGGCAGGCCGTGCGCTAGGTTTTACGCTGAAAATATGTGCGTATTTGAATCATCGTCATTAGGAATTAGCTATGACTATGTAGATAGAGACAGACACAATGCATTACCAGTCATAATTCTGTAATTAATTAATTAATTCGGCGCTAGTTCATAATTGTATCCACATACTTTGGCACTTATTTTATGAATTTGAACCCTAAACCTCACCCTGACCCTAACCCTAAGTTAACCCTATAAAACCCTAATTCTATACCTAACCCTGCAATGACCCTAACCCTAGGGCTGTAAACCCTAGACAACTTCTTTGCCATTGAATTTGTCCAAAGAGGTGATTTGTAGGTCTGCAGTAGGGCCCGTTAAGGCCCTCGCCGCGGGACTGCTATGCGGCAAGTACGCGCCTAGCACGCAGCTAGTTACCCGTGCCTAGCCGCCTAGACGTAGAAATCACTTTTTTGGATAAATTCAATTCTTATGTGGCCCTATTCCTTAACTAGTACACACTCAGTAGTAATAATATACATCCTTTCTTTATATGTTCCAGTACCTGATCCCCCGTACTTAGATGCTACAGTTGAAAGTATGGTAAGTTCAGACAATTTTTATATTTGTCAGTGTTTGTGTTTATACACATCCTAATTGCCTATCTTGGTAGACTCCAGTTTTAAATTATGAAAGTTTTCGAAATGGACAGCATTAGCACATTGTGGAGATTAATAACAAAACTGAAAGTAATATTCTACCAGTCATGGTCATAGTGCTATTTAACCTGCAGTGGAGATTTTAATTCATTTATATGCACTTTAAAGTTTTTCCCTTATACTGTCAGAGGTTTTATTTGTGACTCCGGGGAAAAAAAAAATTCCATCCCACAACCTTAAATAATGAAGGTGCGATGTGTACTTTTGGGTGTTGGGTGTCAAGGATAATGGAATGCTGAATCTAACATTTCCCATGCCCATGTATTTTTCACTTTCTTGTCCTGTGTATAAAGCCAGGAACAAGAAACCCCAGATGGACCGAGGAGGAGATGGTCGTGCTATGCACATTTGTCAAAAACAACAGGTTTGTAATATCAAGCTAACAGTATGCTGCTTATTCTTTGTTATAGTTTTTGTTCAAATGCAGTAAGGTCTTCTTCTTCCAGTGAAAGGACAGTTCTTAAACTAGAATATTGTCATAGTTTTGTGCAATAGTGTTCTAAAGTCATATCAAATGTGTGTAGCATACTGTAGATAATATGGCCCAAATGTACATGAATCTATGTACATTTTTATGCCAACCCTTCTTTTCTGTTATGAAAGAATATGGTAATTGTGACATAAATGAGCAAAATGAAGTTTTCATTAGCTTGATTGACATTACAATATGTGTGTGTGATGTTGCTGCTGTCTAAAAATTGATATTATTTCAATAGGCAGTGCTGCTAAATTATAGTGGTCCATGGATATCTTGGAAATTATAAGCTGCGAGCATATGCAGACTACTAAAAAGCTTGAAATGGCACCTTTTCAAATGATAGCTATAATGAGGTTTTTTCATAGTTGAGTCATTGTCCAAGATATATGTCATCAATGTTATCAAAATGTTGTCATAATTAGAAATGATTTTTTACGATATATTGCTATTTGTGATCATACTCATAATAATGATAGGTATCCTTCTCCAATAGTATGGACAACTGTAGTGATCATTAGTACATGCATGACCCTTTATGTTATAAGATCAATTTTCTTTCTCCCTCCTAGGACGAAGCTGTTTGGAAAAGCAGGGCACTGCTCCGACAAGGTATTTATATTCATACTTCATTGTACAGGTGTACTAATAATTGGATACAAATCTGTCTACATGAATACTGAAACCTAACCTAAATGAATCAAATTAAAGCTGTGTTTCATGAAGAAACCATCAAATGAGGAAAATTAATGTCTGATAACAACAGCTTTTTACTAGACTGACAATACTAGAAAGGATTGATTAAACAATGATGTGACAGTTCCAAATCATTGCTCGCTGATGTCACCAACCATGCTCATAGCTCTAGGCCTGTGCAGTATCGCAGATTGGTGATGTCAGGCTGTGATGCTGCCAGAATACTTAAATAGCATTGCACGGTTAGAGAATGATGCTGTTTGATTGTAATTTTTTTTAAGCTTTTGCTTTGTTTCATGCATAACACAAGTTTTCCCCAAAATAGAGAGATCATTTTGACTTTTAACTTTCAACCCTTACCCAGGTTGAAGATAGGAAGAAAAAATACTGGAAGAGGTGTGCTGGGGCGCTGGCAAAGGAGTGCGGGACAATGAGAACATGGGAGGAGGCACGAAAGAAGTGGACAGACTCAAAGGTCAGGGCCAATAACTATGAAGCCAGGAAGAAGCAGACTGGTAAGTGTATATCTTAATCATATAAAAATAGTATTTTAGTATGATTCTTCATATGTATTCACATGTGAATTAAAATTAATAAAGCTATGTGTAAAGCAACCATTGAATACATTGCATTTGTAGTAACTGGAGCCAGAGCTTGAATCATTTGCAGGTAAATAGAAAAAAAAAACACAAATGATTATCATCATCATCATCATCATCATCATCATTAGGCATTGTTCAACCATTGTTGGATGAAGTTTCCATGGGCTTCTATTTGCTGTAATTCTGTTCCATGTTGCGGTGTTTGTGTATGATGATATTTTGTCTCTCCACATTCTCTTTTGTCAACCCCTTCTTTGCTTGCCTGTTCTTGGTTTGCCAATCTGTGAGTTCCTTGGTTCATCTGTTGTCTTGTGTTCTATATACAATTGGCAGCAAACTTATTCAACCTCCCTCTCATTTTTTTGATGATGATGATGTATTGTTCTGTCTTTCTTATCTCTTGCTGTCTTGTTCTGTCTCTATTTCTTTCTCTGCTTTATTTCAAATACATGTAGGTGGAGGTCCACAACCCAAGGTTAAGCCGGCCTTGGAGGCGGTGCTTGAGGCAATGGCTCCGCAGGCCAGGCATGGGATCGTTGGTCCCTGCACGGAGATTGGCTGTAGCCAGAGCAGTTTAAGCTCAGAGGTAATATTAGAGACTAAAACTGTACTTGCTTTTCTATAATGCAATGCCTGTTGTAAAATGCATTGAGCCAATTGGAATTATTGTATCAACAATGAAGGCCCCCAGGCCCCAACAGAGACCAGTGAAAAACAAAGAGGTCACCCACACCATAATTGCTGCTCAATTGAATACGACATGCTCATGTCACAGTTTTATTCAATCTGCAAATGGGAACACAGAAACAAAATTGTGATCATAAGTATGATACAAATGTATAATATCTTCTTCAAATTCTGTTCTGAGGTATACCAAAAGAACAAATACTCTCTTGTTTGCCTTATCTTGCTCACTTCATGTTTATCTTTCAACATATCCAGTTCCCTGTTACACATAGCATCAATCTGTCCTTTGAGTCTGTACAGCATTCTTTATACTGAAATGAACTATTCACAAGTGAATCTTTTTTTCCCCCAAACATAAATAAGAACAACATACATGTAGATCTCATCATAAATATCATTATCCATGATGTAGACAACAAAACAAAAGGTGTTGAAACGCACACCTCTACTAATGGGGATATTACTCTCAATTGTCAGCCACAAACTACCTGTAAACCAATACCAAAGGGCTGGCTGTTGCCGACATAGTCATGTACAGTCATGTGTAGCATTTATGCTCAATATGTTTTCACACATCAGTAATATATCATGTCAATCTAGCCACTGAAATCTTTATTTCAAAGATGCAACATCTTGCCTAGACTCAAGAAATTACAATATATACATTTCTTTCTGATAATGAAGCATTCTCTACTTAGACCAATACACTTTACAATTCATGAATCGACATGAACTTGTGGCAAAGAATGTCATTAATAGAACTTATAACTTATAGTCACTCATGTCATACACTCTTCTTAGCCCAAAGAACACTGCTAAGATTATATGTTAAAGTATACACAAGCGAACTGATCTTTCTCCTATTTTGATACGTTAATTGTATTTTCTCACACAGAACACGGATGACGAAGCAGCCGTCTCTACCCTCCACAACATGATGGAGATACCCGACCAACCCCGACCAACGACACCTCAATCCCGACCGACACCTCAGCCCCAACCAATGACACCCCAAACCCAACCGACATCACCCCAAACCCGACCAACCCGACGAATGACATCCCAAACCCGACAAACACCCCGTGACTATAGGCAGGACCTTTTGGACATTGAAATAAGAAAAGCAGACCTGCAAGAGCAAGATCTTGCTCTTCGCAAAGAAGAGGTTTCCCTTTTTAGAGAGGTGGTGGGTCTCCTCAGGACGCTTATCAGAAAGGACGAATAAAGCCTGACAGACAACCCATATACATATATATATGTACTGTACTGTATATATACTGTACTGGGAAGGCAAAAAAGCCTTCAAAAGGTAATTATTAGCAATCTTCTTGTCCATGGTCTTTAATTCATGTATTGTCTATTTTAGAAGCTTGCTGAAATTTATTTGCCCTCAAATGATCCATATTTGGAGTAATTAATGATTAATGATTAAATCCTCAAAATGTTTGGGCCGAATATTTTTAGGATTTGTGATTTAATCACTCATTACTCGAAATGTAGATCATTTGAGGCCAAATCACATTCAGCAAGCTTCTAAAATGGACAATACATGAATTAAAGACCATTGGCAAGAAGATTGTAACAATTACCTTTTGAAGGCTTTTTTTGCCTTCCCAGTACAGTATATGCCCTTTAATATCATGAATAACACACAATATGTAGCAATCTACAGCAATTTGACTACCATGCAGTCGATAAATATCTTTGCCAGCTCTATTTAGATTTATTCTCAGAAAAAGTGTATGTTTATGTTTGGTGGGGAAATTCCTATGTGAATATCATATTCTGCTTTTCCATGTTTAGCCAAGTTTGACAATGTTCATTAACCTTTCATCGAAATCAGAATTCACCCCAACATTATATACCTTATTAGTGTCATGCAATACACACATGTACCAACTTTGAAGCTGTTATGTATGATGTTGCACTATTTGGCATTCCATAATGTTGCCATGACTACGGCGCAGAATAAAAGATGGCTACAAGCTGGTAACTACATACTGCCGTGTCCGCGATTATTTATTAGTTGTAAGAACCCATTATACACATCAGAAGCAAATCTGTTCTAAAAATATTGCCTAAACGGACTCAGGACGGACGGACGAACTTATGAACAGATCGACGGACTGACAAGTAAAAAACATATGTGGCGGAGGCACAATCTACAGCTGTTCCTGTCGCCTAGACACAGAGACCGCAACAACACACATCACAGTTCTTTGCACTACAGTGATGTTTAGAGGAAAGCAGTGCACTGCTGACTGATGTTGTGGCCGGTGCAAGGTGGTACCTGAATGTAAAATATAGTCCCTAAAAAACGGTATTTCAATTGTAACTGAAGGATAGTTTTGCACATTTGCTGGATAGGTTCACAAAGGTATGTCTAGGAATAGCATGCATGTTATAAATTAGAGTACAGTATACATAACTGCTGATGCTAAGATTCATGACATTTCTAAAGGGAAATCTATCTTTAATAGCCCCGTTATGCCCAGGTGTGATCTATTAAAGGGAGTATACTATACTGGGAAGACAAAAAGCCTTCAAAATGTGATTGTGAGCAATCTTCTTGCCAATGGTCTTAAAATCATGTATTGTCCATTTTAGAAACTTGCTGAAAGTTATTTGCTCTCATATGATCCATATTTGGAATAATTAGTGATTTAATCACAAATTCTAAAAATCTTCAGCCCAAACAATTTGAGGATTTGTGATTAAATCACTAATCACTCGAAATGTGGATAGTTTTATGGCAAATAACTTTCAGCAAGTTTCTAAAATGGACAATACATGAATTTAAGACCATTGGCGAGAAGATTGCTCACAATCACCTTTGGAAAGCCTTTTTGTCTTCCCAGTACAGTATACTTCCTTTAAGTGGATTCTATGTTATAGAATTAAATCTAGCAATGTGTATTTTGATAGGAGGTAATTAATGTTCACATATTATGGATGATTGACAACTCATTCAAATGTTGCAATAATATTCCCCCGTGCAGCTACACCGCTCAGGTCCCGTTCATGTTCTGCCCTGAACTGCTCCTCCTCTTGTGCACCCACCTCCCCTTCTACATCTGGCTCCCCATAGTTCTTTGCGAGGTTGTGCAGCACACAACAGGCATTGATGATGCGGCATGACCTCTCAGGGGAGAAGGGGAGGCCCTGGCCGAGGAGGCATCGAAACTTATTTTTTATTTGTCCATTAACCTGCTCGATGATGGACCGTGTTCTGCAGTGCGATCTGGAAATATGAAAAAGTGATTGTAAATACAAGGCATTAGCAATATTGTGTCTTGCCCACTTGCGAAAATAACCAGAAATATCGCGATCTCCGTTGCTACGCAAAAAAATTGTATCCCTCACACAATTCTGTGCACAAGTTAGGAAGGGTTCACCAAGAATCTTGCAAGTAAACTTTAATGTATGATCTCAAATGACCTTTGACCTTATCATGTGACCTCTTACAGCACAATAACATGCAGGTGCCCCCAGTGCATCTATGACCCAAGTTAGGTTGTAATCCAAGCAACCTATGTGAAGTTATTTGTCAAAAGAGAGTCTTGCAGGTAAACTTTAACATTTGTGACGGACGACGGACGACGGACGGACGACGGACGGACGCCATTTGGATCCCTTAGTCTCGCCTTCACCTCCGGTGGGCGAGACAAAAAGGGATTCCACTGTATTTCCTTTAAGCATAGCATTTAATAATACTTTCAGAATTGTGAACATGATTAAATCATCACCATGTATTCATCACATGTCTGATACCAAGCTAGTGTTTAACGGTATATAGAATGTAATCAATTTGTTGAAGCGTGTCCATATGTATATTTGTCATGCTTTCTTGTATAGACCATTTTCATTATGTATGGAAATTATAGTCACATCGTTCAAACCATACATTGTCACAGGTTGTCCAAGTAGCAGCAATTGATAGATTCAGTGTGTGTTTCACCCATTGGAATTGAATCACAATATGCAGGTGAAGTAATGCTTCATGATATGCTTTTAGGGGGAAAAGTCACTGAAAAAATGCAGTCATAGCTAGGTGCTCTGAATAAAGCCATTTACCTCTTATAACACAATCTCTACTGTGCATATTTTAGAAGGTGGGGCTACTTGCATTCATGCTTGTTTTAAGGGTAATGGACTGTAATAGGAGAAAAGGTATATGAGTAATGATATGTAGATACACAATACCTACTGGCTCTGTTACAAATGTGCATTATACTATCATTTGTGTACATATTAGCTTATTGTATATTGGCCTCTTATCCTGTTCGGTCAGATATTGAACCAGTCTGAGTGATTGTTGTATGAAGCGCCATTTTTTTTGGTTATATACATGTATCATTATTACAATAAGTAAATTATACCTGTTGTATGCATGCTCAGCGTTAGTTTGTGGATCTGGGACAGGGGTCAACAACCAGGGATGGAGAGCGTATCCAGCGTCACCCAACATGGTGCCATTGAGTCGACCTGCTTCAAACTTGCGTCCTAGGCGACTTCTCTGTTGGAAAATGACACATTTTAAAAGATTAATTATGTCGTGTATATATGTTTGGATACATGTATTCTTATTTCTAAACGATTTGTTATGCAGATGACCATTAGGATTACCTTACATTTTCCATATCTGTGTTGCCAGTTTTCAATTTAAATATTTATTGTACCTTGGTGACTTTCAATATACATGTACATGTAATAATTTATTACAGTTAAATATCTGTAAAAAAATAATTGGTTCATTCCCACTTGACTACTACAGGAATTTATTGTGTTTATGTGCCTAGATGACCATTCAACTTTAATTGTAATATTGTATTTCATATTGTGTACAAAATCTTAATCTTATATTACCTGCAAGATACGACTATCATGGGTGCTCCCAGGAAAGCGTGCCACCACATTAGTCAGCTTGTAATCAGCAGTGCATGCTAATTGCACGTTGATGCTATGTCGTCCTTTTCGGTTGACAAAAACGTGCTCGTCATCACCCAATGCTCTTCCATGAAGACACACGTGCGTTCCATCAATGGCACTCACGACACCTGGGAATCGAGCAACTTCGTAGAATTGTGCCATAGCCTCGTCAATCTCTTGCCGTGTAGTAGGGAATTTGATAACCTGTGGTAAAGAAAACAAAAATGCAATGAGTGCATTAGGTATGACAATTATAGGCGTGTAAAGGTGTTTAGAGAGGGTGAACCATATACATGTATTATATAGAAATGATGTTAATATATATTATTTATTGCAAATAAATTGATTATAAGACTTAAAACAATTGCTTTGAGATTTCAGTTAGTACATTGTTTCCACTAAAAATGCATTTGATAAACGTGTGTGTGTGTGTGTGTGTGTGTGTGTGTGTGTGTATGTGTGTGTGTGTAGGGGGTAGGAGGGGTGTGATGGAGTGGTATTCTTCGGAACATATTGGGGGAGGGAGTTTTAACTACATGTCTATATATCATTTATAATTTCGTTATATTTAATTCTTTGAGTGGATTGGAAAATGCAGAAAAACAAGAAAACAGTGTGAAAGTTTGTATGATGCATGGTATCAAAACAGGAGATTTCTTGAAACAGTTGTAAATAGTTTCACTAAACAAAATACACAAACTGACAATGCCAATGGGAGAATTTCCATATCGTCAGAAATAGCAACTTTCAAATACAATTGAAATGTGGAACGCCATAAAATGTTCAAATTGACGAGCCCCTCCCTCCCTTCCATGCCAATCCCCTATCCAACCCGCCCCTCCAGTCAGTCAAGAAGATAAACGACATTAAACATAAAATTCAAGAAAAGAATTGATGGTATACATTTACTTGGAATAATTCATATATCCTACCACAAGAAAAAAAGAGAATTGCATAATTATATATTTCAGAAATAATTTATGCGGTAATGGTGGATTCAATTTCATCATTAACAAAATAATTCAGTATTGTAATTTGTGTTAATGATTAGAAGTTATGACAATGATATCTGCATCATTATTCCATGATGGGAAAAAACTAAAAATATTGACGATCCACTAAATTGTGCAAATTGACCACATCAGTATTTCAAGCTTTACACTAAATGTATCGCCGCAAAACGGTGAGAAGCTTCAAAGTGTTTTTGAGGAAGGGGATACGTGTATAGTCGTCGTCTTCAACTGAAACTCGAGGCGGCATATAGTGTGTACGAAAACAAACTTAGAAGTATGAAACGTGTACAGTAGAGTCTAGAATTAGATGATATTCCTCCCGAACGTTAACATGACCTTGTGAACTGAGAGCACAGCAATGATGAAGAACTTCAAGTTCAAGATCAAGCGTATTGGAACTGCTCTTATCAATGAGCAAAGGTACGAGATCATTTTTTTTTCTCCAGTTTGTACAAGCTCCACCGGCACCGGCTATACCCGGTTGTCAGGCCTTTGCTACCCCTAAGTTCCGGGGAGCGAAATGGAGGCAGTGCGATGACGGCCAAAGTTCAGCGTGCTGCCGCAGTCATAGGGACTATTTCTACGTAGTGTACGTACGTGATAATTCTATTTCATGAAATAGAAATAGAATAGAATGGTTCATTAGATCAAATTAAATGATGAATATCTGGGTCTAGCCTAGCTTAGTGCTATGACATGGGTCTGACCGTTACAAGATCTTTTTTGTTTTATTTTTAATTTCATTTTTGAAAAAAAAATGGGGAGAAGGCAATCTAATTTGTAAAACATTTTACTTTTTGAACTGCCTGTGAAACTTACATTTCGCAGTTTACTCACCTCTTTGCTCATCTCTTCCAACACTTGTGCCACACGATGAATGCACCGCGATGCACTCATTCTGTCGATCCCATGCATCGTCGCAGTGCAATCAAGAACCGCCCCAGTCGCAAAATAATTGAGTGCTGTTAACACTTGGAGACTGGGGGGCAGTGCAGAGTTTCTTCTTGTTAAGTGCTCTAACTGAGGGCCAATCATCTGAATTATTCTATTTAGGCCTTCCCGTGAGAATCGGTACTTGCGACGCAGTTCGTCATCCCCATACTCCCTCAAGGGATCCTTTCGCTGACGGAAGAATCGCCTTTGTCGCACCGGGGATTCAATGGCAAGGAGGAGGGCAGCCATGTTATCAAATCAGTGGTTGCTAAGTGGCTCTACGATTGATAAGTAATCAATCGTAGAGTCTACGATCGATTCGGGGGTCTACGATCGATTTCTACGATTGATATCAATCGTAGCTTTCTTTATGTTACAGTTCTACGATTGATATCAATCGTACGATCGATTCGGGGTTCTACGATTGATTTCTACGATCGATATCAATCGTAGCCCCTTTATGTTACAGTTCTACGATTGATATCAATCGTACGATCAATTTAGTGGTTCTACGATCAATCAATCGATCGTACGATCAATCGTAGACTTTTATGTTACGGGGCCCTGGATGGGTTTCATGACATAACCATGCAGTGAAAATCATTCTTTACATTATAACACATGCCAGGTAGCATAGTATTTCCCAAAGGGTCTATATGATTTTGTTTAATCTCAATTGTGTGCACCTCACAGCCTACAGTACTGAGGCTAAATTGCTGCCAACTTGAGGATCACACAGTCTATTAAAAATTATGTCTGGTAACAGAGACTATGCCCCAATCCCATCCTTGCCACAGAACTAAAAGCCTATGTTTTAGTTCATTGATCCTCGCTCCTCATTCAGAGGAACTATGATGTCATAGTCTAGGGCATAGTCTGTGTTACCAGACATAGTTGTTAGTTGACTGGGTAGCGCTGTCACCTCACACCCTCGTACCTAAGCTACAATGTACCTGTAGCAACAATTATGTGTACCACGAAATATAACATTTACATGACACATTCTAAAATTCTCTTATGCGTATTTGTCTTGCCTATTAACATATAATAATCATCCTTTTCTTAATTTGAGCTTATAAATGAAATGTTGGTTATTCTTTTTAATTCTATATTCACATACTATGATTATATTGGTACTGACTTTTGACTATGGTGAAAAATATATGTTGCTTTTGTTTTGTTAAATAAGATTGAAATCTTCTGAACTTAATCTTAAACTTAAACTTAAGCAGTAACTTATATGAAGCAGGAAAAAAAGTTTTAATAACATATACAAAAAATAGACTGGCAATGTGAGAGGAAGTAGGAAAAATAGTATAAAAATAAATAAAAACTTTTGAAGTTTCTGAAAAAGTTAAAAAATAGCCTGGCAATGTCAGACGAAGTAGGAAAAATTACTAGTATAAAAATACATAGAAACTTTTGAAGTTTCTTAAAAATAGCTAAAAAATAGCCTGGCAATGTCAGACGAAGTAGAAAAAAATAGTATAATAATACATAGAAACTTTTGAAGTTTCTGTAAAATAGTTTAAAAATAGCCTCACCCGAAAGGAAAGTTTGAAAAATAGAAAAAAAAATAGCCCACTATTTGAAAATAGTATAAAAATAGTCTATTTTTATCCTATTTTTTTTAGAAGAAATAGTTTTAAAATAGTCAACTTTGGGCAAAAATAGTCAAAAAATAGGCGAAAAATATATTTTCTCACTCAAAAAACTTCTAGGGCATCCACCATGGAGCTACCATTGAAATCTCTTCCACCACAGGTACACCATTCAACAGAAATATCATAGAAATGTATTCTACCATATAGCATACCATAGAAATATCATACACCATATAGCCATCATAGAGCTACCATAGATCTACCATTCACTTGAGAGCCACCATTGAATCACTAACCACCATTCAGATACCATAAAGGCATCATCCACCATGGAGCTACCATTGAAATCTCTTCCACCACAGGTACACCATTCAACAGAAATATCATAGAAATGTATTCTACCATATAGCATACCATAGAAATATCATACACCATATAGCCATCATAGAGCTACCATAGATCTACCATTCACTTGAGAGCCACCATTGAATCACTAACCACCATTCAGATACCATAAAGGCATCATCCACCATGGAGCTACCATTGAAATCTCTTCCACCACAGGTATACCATTCAACAGAAATATCATAGAAATGTATTCTACCATATAGCATACCATAGAAATATCATACACCATACAGCCATCATAGAGCTACCATAGATCTACCATTCACTTTAGAGCCACCATAGAGTCACTCACTACCATTAAAGTAGACATAAGAGCACGATCACAAAAATTGAGATCTTTACATCATTAGAAAGCTTTCAACCTAATTAACATGGATATGAGACTCAAATACAACAGAACGAAATGAAAATACTACAATAACTGATTAAACTTCACTGAATCTGGAAGTCGTTGATCGCCGATTTTCACGCAGTGAATTCGGTACCTTTGACATGACGTCACGTAATGCATACATTTGTCGGGAAAGTGATGGGGAGTGATGTGTTGTGTAGAAAGTCGACGTAAATACACAGTTGTCTCAGAGCTTATATTGTTATTATGAGTCAATCTATTTGATTTCTTCTTAATCAGTATTAATAAATAAATAATTGAAACATGTTATATAATCACAATATTCTTTTTATACCGTGAAATATATTTTTTTAGGATTGGAAACGAATGGTGTGTGCGGGGGTATTCGGTATAGGCTACACTAGATCTGACTTGCAAATTTGGAGCAAAAGTAGACCTATTATGGATGTGTCTAAATTTTGAACTGTATATGGAATCATTCTCCTCATTAATCATAGCTGACAGCCTACATATTCATAACAAGCGAGATATTTGAAATAAGGATAGTCAAATAGGAAGTTTGCATGATCACAATTTCTCGCTGTTGAAATTCAAGCTGACGATATTTTGTCCGCGAGTGAGCGATTTATACGCACAGAGCTAAGCCAGCGGAAGTAGCATGCATATGTACACATGCATGCACGATCGCTACGCTCGCATCCGTTTTCACTGTAGCTGCTTGTGATATTATACTCCAGGAAATTTACTAATTTTGGACAAAAGTCGGCTTTTGTGCTTCTTAGCTGGTGTGGTTGCTTGGATCCATGATGGAAGATGATCGATGGTGGGTTGTCAAGTCCAGAGATTAAGATGAAACGGAACTTGTGAAGGCAGAATTCGCCACTGCTCATGCACTGAATTCAGTGTGCTCACGCCATGGTGCATGGCGTTGGTGAGTACAATTATTTTCTTCACTGCATTTTGATGAATTTTGACAAATATTTTCCATGCAGGGAAGGCATGAAAGATGACTCGAAACGGAGTTCGTCACCTCCCTGAAATGTACATGCATCGGGACAAGTGTGATCTTAACCCGAATAAAGGGATAGCTCAAATTTCATTCACAGAATTATTAGCCAGTGGGCACTGTCCCTTTCTAACTCACAGTAACACTAACAGTAACAGTTTAGCAACAACAGTACTAAATTTGGTTAGGCTCAAATGTACTTGTGAAAATATTAATATTAATATTAACAAGTTCAATGTGTATCAATGTAGAAAATCAATGCGAATTGCAGCACTATTTTTACACACATTATAAGAGGCATTGTTCAGAATTTCTAGAGAGTTTTTTAAGTAGTGACACTCGTGTGCTGATCGATACTCTGGCAGTAGGCCTATACCCCAAATACATTGTGTGAAAATGTGAGAAATGAATATGATTCTTATCAATTGACCCAGAAATGTATATTTTCAAAAATCATCAAACAACCTAGGTCGCTTACGTAGTTGCTTTATTAAAACAGTGTATGATTTTCCTTTGGTCTTCATTGTAGAAAACACATGGCTCAGGATTGCTCATCAAGCTGCCAGATGTAGTCCATCCGCGCTGCTGGCCATGGAGACCACTCCTTTCAGCCAGCGGGCATGACATCGTTCTTGGATTTGCTGTCCTCACCTGGGTATGATGGAACGCGTTCCTCATCAGGACACCCATATTTTTGAGAGGAGATCAATATTCAGTCGTGCACACATTACGCCACTGATTCACATAGTACGCACACCGCAGCAGACCACAGATTGCGCGACTCCACGAATCTGTCCGCCCGATTGTATTTCAGGGTGAAAATTTTTGTGTGTTGATGCACCACCAACGTTCGTTGACGGCGGATTACTAAATACAGTCCAGGGGTTGGATTATTATTACAGCTGCATGGACATCAACAGACGAAACCATTTGGCCACGATTCTGCAGTCATAAAGGCCTCCTTCTGGAAATGAGACGTCCCATTCGCAATGACAGCGTGGACTCCGTCGACGTCGTTCTCCTGTAGCTCGAGCCGCCGCAGCATCAACGACATCGCGACCGCACCACAAGAACTACTTCCCGTGGAGGAATTTCCCACAATTTCCCACAATTTCCCACCTGTGACTTTGAACTAATACCCCTGTTGCCACTGCAGGAACTTTTTTTCTTGGATAACTAAATTTTTTGGAATATTCCCCCAAGCACACTCGTGAGTTGAAATGATAATTGATAACTCCATTTTATATGTTCTAGATTTAATCTGACTCGGATTGTACGCAGATGCATGCCTGCATATTCTAATTGATCTCATGTTGTGATCACGCTCCTAATCGTCTGAATCTTCCATCAATAAAAGGAAAAGAAAGGAAGTTTTATCTCTCTTGCAATTTTTGTGTGTCTTCCTTAGCTTAATCTTTAGTCTAATTTTAAGTTCTCTATGCGATTTTTTCCCACATAGCGCATAAATAACTTGAACAATATTTATTATGCTAATTATTAGTGAAAGAACTTTCTGTTTCTGGGCTTATTTTAATTAGAAGGTATATGAGTAGTAAAGATAGCATGCTCAATCCTGTGAATCCACCTGAATTATACTGCAGCAGACTACTGAATATAATTACATGTAGTAAGAATAAATACATGTAAGAATCGTGGGTTGATATTATCCTAATAATTATGTCATCCATCTAATAGTTAGCAGTAGATGCAGGTTTCCAATCTAATGTTCTTTTTATTGATTTGCAGGATGGAGCAGGCTATCGTGCCCCAACTACTGGGTATATGCCTTAATTTTTTTCTCAAACTTTTATTAAAATGTTTGTAAAACATGTATTGTTAATAGGAGTCAAAATTATGATTACTCCAGGCATGTGAGAGAGAAGGGGAATATAAAAAGAGAGAAAAGAGGTGATGAAGAGAAATGTGGACACACATAAGAAGAGGGGAAAGAGAAAGTTGGTGTAAGGAGGGGAGGGCAGGGAGAGAGGTGGTTGGAATAAGGAGGGGGAAGGATGTAAAAAGGTATTGAGAATAACATATAGAGTATGAGAGATCCAGAAATGTCAAAAGAGAAAGTGAGAAAGGGGAGTACACAAAGACTCATTTTGGCCTAGATGTGTGTTCTAGAATTCTCAAATAATGTCTCTACTCTGTTCCTCATCTCTTTTTTTCTCCCTCTCTATCCATTTCTCTCACACACTCAATATTTATCTCTTCATCTGTGATCTGTCCATCGCTTTCACGCTGATCGCACCATTCAAATTTCACGTAGGCTTCACAGCATAACGCACGAAACAACTCACTGCACATTACATGAAAACATGCATATGGGACTTCGTACGAATTTACCCTTCGTAATGGGAGACGGTGGGGGGAAAATGTGATCTCGACCCGATTAAACACGAATCACCCCAAAAATGTATATATCTTAGCTAGATATATTAATTTCCGACTCGGATATGGTTTGAATTAGCGGGCTCAACATTTTTTGTGTGTGAAAAGAGACAGTTTCTAAAGAAAAAAAATCTCGGCTTATTCGGATTCGGGAGACGTGTAGGGGGAAAAAAATGATCGGATTCTTTCACGGTCTGCATACGGAAAAGGCACACACACACGTTCGTATATTTTAACACACGTACACACACACGCACACACACAAAAAAAAAAAGTGATGAAAATGTGAAATATAACATTGATAACGCAACTATTTCTACCTGTTAAGCCTGTTGATTATTATTTACGACATCATTAATATATCACATGTAAAGAAATATACACACAACTATTAATTACATGAGTTTTCACCCTTTGAAAATAAAAGCTAATATTTCTCTGGAGCTCTGTATATGATTTTCTGTGGGACACCCGGGGCCGTGATGAGAGGATATCCATGACGTTACGTCATATAGACTGAGTCGTATTTCGTGGCTGGTTTTCAGGCCCGGAAGAGAGGCCATTTTTGTGGTACTTTAGTTGAGGATATCAAGAGGCTAGACGATTTTTGTGATATCATATGTTGATAAACAGATTATAAATAGCATATGCTTTCATTAGATATAAAATTCATGGATATTTTTTTTCCTCTTATATCAACTTTAAGATACCATACAGGCATCATCCACCATAAACCTACCACTGAAATATCCTTCACCATATGGATACCATTCAACAGAAATACCATAGAAAAACAGTCTACCATATAATATATCATAGAAATACCATACACCATAGGATGGCATCAATGATATACCATTGACCATAGAACTCCACCATTCAGCTATTGTGTGGTATACCATAGAAATATATTCTACCATATAATATATCATAGAAATACCATTCACCATAGAGCCGTACCATAGGAATACCATAGATTTTTTTTGTAAGGGCACACTGGAATACACCAACGCTTCATGGCTGTAGACGCTACAGGAATACGAGATTTACAGGCATTAAAAAGAGTTGTCCGAACCCGTATGGAAGATGACGCTGAAGGGAGGCATTTTTAGAGTGTGACGTCAAATTTCTCATTACGTACACATTAATTTTCCCCCAGTGCCCCCTCTATTGCGCACGAAGGCCTTCCATACTTATTTCGCAATCCCGAAAGCGCCCCACCCGAAACCCCTTTTTCTCAACTCTTTGAGTACTAAGTAATTCACACAATTCCAATAGAACGAGAGTTTATCTCGCACAAAATAGGTTCACTGTCCTGTACCAATCATCATTCCTGAGCAATAACCTGGAAGCTTTTGGGAGTGAGGACACCGAAGCAATGTTCAAAGCCGAAGTCGGCCGTACCCGGCCCCTCCGGCAGCAGGAAGCGGAACCTCTGCAGCAGCGCAGTTGCGAAAAGGAAAAACTCCATCCGGGCTAGCTGCTCCCCAATGCAAATCCGCCGTCCTGCAACGAAATCGAAGGTGTGACGGGTATGAGATTAGCAGGTTTGCCAGTCTGATGGACTCGTCAAGGATCATAACGGGGTTCATGATGGAGAGGGACGACACATACCTGGAAACAAGATATGGAAGGAAATCTCATCGTGATGTACTGCTACAGGCACTGCTAATGATACGCATACTACATTGTACTACTACTTCTACTACTATTATACTACTACTGCTATACTACTACTACTATACTACTACAATTTCTACTACTACTACTACTACTACTACTACTACTACTACTACTACTACTACTACTACTACTACTACTACTACTGCTGCTGCTACTACTACTACTACTACTACTACTACTACTACTACTACTACTATACTACTCCCTCCGTCTGTGCCCTTTTCACAATTTTTGGTTCTTGGTATAATTAGCTCGGCAATCAGTTTTTTAAGAGTACGTCTAGATCATCAGATCGAGATAATTAGACTTATCAAGGAGAAGACGGAGGACGTACAACCGACCAGTGCAGCTACTTTATTCTTGTTCTGCTTGATGGATCGAAATATTGCAGGCTTTAAAGTGGTTGTGATTAGTGATGCAGATGATGATAGCGACTGTGATCATATTGGTGGAGATACGTAAACGATGGTGGTGTTGGTGAAAGTGGCGCGCCTTCTCCCATGTGCATTTTATTTTACAAACAAAATCAAAAGATAATTGACAATAAAGATTTCTCTGGACTCAATCACTTTCCCTTTTTTGTCAAAGATAAAATATGACCAATATTGGTATGATAAACTTTTTGCAATGTTATCATAAACGGGATATTTAAGACAGATTTGATGAGGTATACCGGAAAGGGTCATTTAAACAAATCAATAGGATTCCCGAGTTGGATTTCGATTTTACATCAACATAAGTTTAGGTCAACGATAAACGTATACATACCGGAGACAGTAAATCACAGGAAATGAATTAAAATCACCAACTGTTGTGATGCACTGTTGTGATATCTATATATAAAAAAAAATATATAAGTCGACGTGTATATCATACACGTGGACTTGTATAGTTGCAGAGAAAGTATGCAGTATTAAATTTGTCTTTACTAACAATACAGTCGACGAAGATCCACTATGAACGTGGACCTTTGTTTACAAAGGTCCCTTTTCAAATTTTGTTCGCTTAACAAAAGACTATGTTCATAGTAAGAGGCTGAAAATTGTGTCTTGTCAAATTATGTATATAAGGTCCACTCATGACGAGCTTTTAATAATAATAATAATAATGATAATAATACATATAATTTATATAGCACACTCTCCATCTTAACTAGATGCTCAAGGCGCTTCAGAGCAAATTAAAGAGAGAGAGAGAAAAAAATACAATACAGGTATGAACTTGTATGTCAAAAAGCACCATTATACAGGTATGTCTTTAGGTTGCCCTTGAAGGTGGTCACTGACGTCAGGGTTTTCAAACTCTGTGGAAGAGAATTCCACAGGGTTGGCCCTGCATGAGCAAAGGCCCGTTCTCCCCACGATCTCTTTGGAACCGGAACTTGCAAAAGACCGGATGTGGAGGATCTTAACGTTAGTGATGGTTGGTAGATGTGAATTAAAGATTTATTGTAACTGGGGGGAAGTTCCGTTGACAATATGAGAGACTAAAAGAAGTATTTTAAAGGCAAGGCGTTCCCTCAGGAGCAATGCAATGCGTATATTAATTATGATTGTATGAGCACGAGCTTCAGCATCATCAACATCATTATCATCATCATCATCATCACCACCATCATCACATCCAACATTCTTCTTTCCATCTTTAGCGTTTTTCGCAATCACCATCACGGCTACCGCCATCGTCAAAAACAAAAACTCCACAAAGAAACCCGTGAAGATTCAGCATGGTACTTAAAACATTTAATAGAAGCCACAAACTAAAATCCTTGATACCTGCACGAGTTGATATAGACACAACGTCAAACAAACAGGAAAACCATCAACTTATGTATATAAAAGTTTTCTTGGGGGAGGGGGGGGGGGGGGTGTAATTGAAAGGTAAATGCCATGTCGTCTCTGGGACAAATCAAACCAGGGCTCCATCAGAGTTGTGATTGATTTGAATCGATCGCAAATCAAATCTCCTATCTCTAATATACAGGGTTACGATTTATATCAATTGCAAGTGAAATTGCGATCAGTCATCATTCTTTATAAAACAGGGCCCTGGGTCTTTCCAATAGCACCAGTGCTCTATGCCATGAAGACAGTAGCGGATCTGGGCCCTGTTGCATAAAACTTACATTTACCATTAATGGTAACTGTGTCAGCGATGGCAACTACGATGGTAGCATTGCTTGACAGCTGATCAAATTCAATGTTTCTAAAGAAATTGCTAATGGTAGCAAATTTACCATCAATCGTAGGTTTTATGCAACAGGGCCCATGTGAGACCAGTGTGCAGTTATTGTAACTTACAATCAATGGTCAGTACCTAACGTACAACCAATGGGCTTTGAGTAATGCAGCTATATCGTCATGGTAGTTAGACCATAAATGTCAAATTACAAGCATTAACTCTTTAAAGGTAATATACTGTACTGGGAAAACAATCCTTCAAAAGGTGATCATGAGCAATCTTCTTGCCAATGGTCTTAAATTCATGTGTTGATGATTGTTATTTGCCCTCAAATGATCCACAGTTGGAGAAATTAGTGATGAAATCACAAATCCTCAAAATGTGGATCATTTTGAGGGCAAATACCTTTCAGCAAATTTCAAAAATGGACAATACATTCATTTAAGACCATTGGCACGAACATTCTTACGATCACCTTTTGAAGGATTTTTTGTCTTCCCAGTACAGTATATTCCCTTTAAGTGCAATTTGTGCATGTTTGCACAACTTAATGCACACAAATCCCATAGAGCACATTTTTTTTTAAAACTCTCATTGTATTCAAGAAAATGCTTTTCTTATTTCTGTCTTGGCACATATATGGAAAATCAAATAAATAAGTAAAACATTGAACAATACTGAACACGCATTGGTATATTCACTTCAAGAACTATGGAAGCAGTATTTTGCAATTGAGGAAAACACTGGTGACAATTCAATGCATCTACAGCCTGTGGGAATCAAGGTGCTACATGGCTAACACAAAGGTGCGATAATATGGAAATCCCAATTTTTTTAATATAGTGTACCCTTTGCAGGCAAAACAAAATCCTTTAAAACATTGCATGAATAACATGAAAAAAGTGAAGACCTGGGCCCCATTGCATAAAACTTACCATTAATGGTAACTCTGTCATCAATCATCACCAATCAAATTCAAGGTGTCCATAGAAGTTGCATGGTTAGAAAAGCTACCATCAATACATGTACAGTAGTAAGTTTTATGCAACACGGCTCTGGTTAGTGTAATACGAGCTTGACTGTGATGTAGAATTCACATATAGCATGAAAAACGGTGACTTCGGAGTCTGCCTCGCAGCCTGCAGTTTCCTTTCTAAAATGTGAAATAAAATGCTAAAAATTATCCATTGAATGATCACCATTTCCAGCTCATCAGTCCTTACCTGACAAGAAATGTCCATGATAAGTTGATAACAACAATGTTTGTATGATTAATTTTCTTAGATTGTATTTTTTAAAACAATTGTCATAGTGTAAGCATCTGTAAACAGTAGAATATGATTTTAAGGACCCAGCAATAATTCCAGATGGAAAGTGATGGTCAGTTTAAACCCATTCAAAGATACTTTTGAGTTCCTATATTCTGGTGAATGTTCTGGAAAAAAAAATGTTCTCGTCCATAAACTGTGGCTATTACCCAACATCATCATTTAACTTACAAAAAGAGTACACTATCTAAAAATCTATCATTCATATACAAAAACAGCACAAGAAACAATAAGTGAGCGACGAGTGGACTTAAAGGGGTAGTTCACTCTGAAAATAACTTGCTTTCAAAAGGAATAGATCATAGAAAGTTTGAGCAAAATTGATTTTTTTTTGCCCTGTTCTTTCAAGTTTGACAACTCCTTAAATTACCTGTGTGATTTTGAGTCAAATGCGAGGATAGAATGTTTCAGTTTGCACATACATTGTCAGTTAAACACTTCAAAATCAAATATATGTCACAAACACAATAAGTTCTTTCATTAAAGGGCATATACTGTACTGGGAAGGCAAAAAAAAGCCTTCAAAATGTAATTGTTAGCAATATTCTTGGCAATGGTCTTAACTTCGTGTATTGACCATTTTAGAAGCTTGCTGAAAGTTATTTGCCCTCAAATGATCTACATTTGGAGTAATGAGTGATTAAATCACAAATCCTCAAAATGTTCGAGCCAAACATTTTGAAGATTTAATCATTAATAATTAATTACTCAATATGTGGATCATTTGATGGCAAATAACTTTCAGCAAGCTTCTAAAATAGACAATACATGAATTTAAGACCATTGGCAAGAATATTGCTAACAATTACATTTTGAAGGCTTTTTTGTTTTCTCAGTACAGTATATGCCCTTTAATATGCCATGAATATCTATAAGGGGTGCAGACCTATTTCAAGAAAGCAGTCACATGAAAGATACTGGATAATGTGCTACTTGTAAATGAATAAGACAAACAAGCAAAATTTTGCAGAGAGAGAGAGCTGCATCTAAGGATGTTTCAGTATCATGATATGAAGTTCCCCTCTTCAAAACACCTACACGTATGTCCTACATTAATTTGAGATTAGAGTTAAAATGTTGCGCTTGCACGTGTAAAATTCATTGATACATCTCTCGTAGATCCTTTGAGCCAACACCAAAAAATATTAATTATCAATTATTATTAACAGAAAAGTCTTTGGTGTGGCAAGAATAGATAATTAGATTCTCAAAAGACATAAACTACACTATTCAGACAAAAGGAAGCAACTAGCAAAAGAGCCTTTTCTTGCAAATAAACAAAACGTATCTAACTTGCCTTGGCATCAATGCAACACCACATCATGTTACATTGAATATCTTGTAGCAAGATGAATATTTCTTCTCCAGATTTTGCCTGTATGTATGTAGGGAATGCTGGATACAATCTAAGAGTACCAGGAACCCAAATTTAAGTTATTTGTTACCTGCTTCCTTTTGTCAAAGTAGGGCGGTATGGATGGCATATCTCCTAATTGGTGGCATTTTCTCTTCTCAAGGCAAGCATTTTCTCAGCTGACATGTCGTCGTATCACCTATTGTGACACCAATCATTTCAAGGTAGCCCAAAGTTGGCAAACATGTATATTCTATGGCAAGCACTGCAGGCAAGGTTCCATAATACGAGATATAGCTATGAATAATATTGCACATAAATAAGATTTAATCAACACATGATTTACATACTGTAATACTGATTCACTTACAAACACACTGCAGCACCACCCTTTCTTAAAATACTTATTTTTTCCGTCAGCCTCAAACATGGACATCAATGCCAATTTCAGATCAAAATACAGTCCATTCCTGTAACTTCTAACAAAATGCTTCAAATACTTCATTCTTCTATCAGCCTCATTTGTGAAAAAAAGCTCCACATAAACATCAATTTCAGATTTTTATATTTAAAAATACAGTCCATTCCTGTCATAACATGCAGATATACAAGATATTGTTGTTTTGAGGCAATCCTCTAGGTCCCAATCTTAAACAATGGATGTGTAAATCTATTTGTTCAGCAATCAATATAACGAGATGTTTTTACAAGGAGGTACTAAGTTAGGTCGCAAGCATCTCATTTTAACGTTAGTGGACTGTAATATGAACCAAATCGTAAATCGAATCGAAATCGAAAATCGAAGGAGACTAAGAAAATAGACAATTGCTCGTCATAATGTGACACCTTTGCAAAATATACACTTTTGAATATATGATATATATATTTTGTTCATATAATCACATTTTGATCATGTTTGACCATTTATATTATGATATATCATAGTACTAAATATGTAAAAATCGTACTTATTGACAGCTCCGCACACAAACAGATACATCTTTAAACGGTATGAGAATCAATGGAGAAGAATGCGTTATGTCACACCTTAGAGGAAACGTGACATTGATTTTGCTCTATGCTGTCATTGCATAATTGATTAAACTCGTACACCTATAAACATATTTCCAAGTTGAGTTTCACGGCACACCATGTTTATACATGTACCTGATAACAATTGTTTGGTTCATTATTCTGAAGTAACTATGAAAACAACTGCCCAAAAACGCCGATCACAAAGTTATCTTTAGCCCCATTTACACTGTTTTTGCTGGACAGTGTGAATGGTGCTTTTAATGACTTTACCGGTACATAATAGAAAGTGACACCCCCTCTATTGTTACTTTGCTGTCTGTTTGAACAGCTCTTTTCAAAGCTATTTCGAAGGAATGAATCCAACATTCCGTTTGAGGATTCATTGCACATCGACACATTTTGTACATGTGCTACACACAAAACCCATAGACGGTTGGTCTAGCATGAAACTCAACTCATGAAATCTACCCTACTTTGAAAAAAGAAAGCAAGTGACAAATTGCACACATTTCATAGTTTTCTAATTGAAATACACGACATACTTTTCCACACACTGGGCAATTCAGAACTGAAAACAATGGGTATGAGTTCCTATAGAAATACTCAATACATGTATACCTGTATTATCCAAATTTCTTTTTTTTATGAGGGGTTTCCCCCCTTAATTTTTGACAAATTTCAAATGTTACTTGCTTTTTTTTTTCTCCAAATAGGGTAGAACTATCCACACCATCCTCATTCCTCCCTTCAAAAGAAAAACATCCTACAAAAATATTCTAGACGCAACTCGTCCCGCCCTCTGTCCAGTACTGTTCTCCATAACGTCATCAAATACTTTCATCGCAATAATGCGAGCAGAAGAACAAAAATTCATACAAAATATCTACAGATCCTCTCTCCATCTTCATTCCATCCATCAAGGAACATCCTAGAAAAATATTCTACAGATGAACCTCTTCTTTGAGAATTTCCTCCCACTCTCTGACTAGTACTGTTCTCCATAACATTAAATACCTTCATCGCAGTAATGAGAGCAGAAACAGAAGTTCATTAAAAATACATGTATTTACTGATCCTAACCATTCTCATTCCTTCCATTAAGGAACATCCTGCAAAAATAGTCTACAGACGAAATTCTTCTTAAAAGAGTCATCCCACTCTCTGTCCAGTACTGTTCTCAGTCAGGTCAAATACCTTCATTGCAATAATGCGAGCAAAAACAAAAATTCAGACAAAATATTTACTGATTACTGATCACACTAAAATGCCACATGCAATTCTCCCTATCGCATATCGCTCTCCGAATCTGAACGTGTGTGGCGCTCTAATTTTTTTTAACCTTTAATTCTTGGGATATGAACTTCCGCTTCATGAACATTCTGTAGCCATCGTCTTGCTTGTGCTTTTTCATTGTTTCATTAGTCCATCCACAATCAATGTTGGGGTTGGCAAAAACATTGCCGTGAGTGATTGGTGGTATTTTTTTTAAGTCCTTCGTCCATGTAACAACCCTTCCATTTTAATATTACGAAGATTACGAGGGTCAAAATTACAGATTCTGTGCGTTATTACATGAATACGTACCAAACTCTTACCGACCGGAAGTAAGAGCAATCGGTCAGATATCGGTATCGCGAGGTGATATCGCTTGACATCGGCTAAATGCGATAGGGAGAATTGTTGTAACTTACCATAAATGATGACTACCATGGTAGCAGCCAATGGGCTTTCAGCTTTGCTGCTGTTGCTATGCCAGTTACCATCAATGGCTAGTTACAATAGTTGAAAACATAAATGCAACATGGCATAGTACAAATTTACAAACAATTTTCGGCGGCAAGATGATGATGGCATCGTGATGGCAAGAACACAAGTGAACCAATGGATGCTGCTCTACAAACCAAGACCACTTACACATGGTAGGAGCTATTGTAAAGGACCAATCATCTTCAGTGAAAAATGCTACAAACGGCCAAACTTAAGAGAGAATTCTTTCAAAGTCTCAAATCAAGAAATTTTGTTTCACCAATATAAAAGCAGCCATACTTAGAATTGAGAAAATCGTCTGAAAGTTTCCAATCAACAAATGCTGTTTCATCAACATTGACAAGCATAAATTTCAGAAAAAGCATTAACTATTCAATTTTAAGCCACAGCTTCCATATATGACAACAAATGTCAATCTCAGGAAATGCAGCGACTTGGTGCATGAATCAGGCTGCTTTTCAGGACTGGTTACATGATCTCAACATTCTTATTTATGACTTTGCAGCAGCTTTTGCTGAGCAGATCAAACATATACACTGGTGCGATGTGATGTTTACGTTGTGTACATACATTGTGCAAATACACAAAGAATAACAATGTTAACATTTATCAAATATTACAGTACAACATATCAACAATGAAGGGAAAGTGTACTTGTTTACCATTATGCCAGTATGCCTAATCTTATCAATAACATTTATCTTTGCAGATATGTGGAAAGGAAAACACACAACAAATTTACCACAATTTTAAAATTATAACCAAATCAAGTGATTTCCATTGATTGATTTGTGATAAAACAAAGTATCCAATGTCATAGAGTCCTTTGCTTAAAAGATGTTAAAAATAATATTTTCTTATTTCGATTGATTTTGTCATTACATTACCCTTTTGGAATTCCCCGTGCACCTCTCTGCCATAAGAAATACATATTTCAAAAGCATACGAGTGGAAGAATTCCTTAAAGAAAATTAAACCTATATGATAAAAATTCTACAAAACTCTGATTTAATTAATGCAAATTATCTTTTTCTTTCAACTTTTTCTTTGCACTAGACTTTGTTCATGAATACAAATCTTGTGTTTTGCACAATAATCCTTGAAAGCCATGACACCTACACAATAAATAATTGTCACTACAAAAATGAAAAATCATTACTTTAACCAATCTTTAAGGTTACTGACAGCTGTTTTATCTATGAATGTGTCTCACACTTGATTTCATGTGAATATTTCTTGTTACAGTATAAGTTGTTACAGCATCTCTTCTGAACTTTATAAGTGTCTTCATCTATATTAGATCTCTGCACCTAGATGGACAGACCTATTTAACAGAATAGATTACCTGATCGTTGCACTTAGGTTTTCAAAATATATCGATGCTTTAAAATAAACATTATAATGTACATTTTACATAATATATATTCAATAATGCCCTGTTAAAATATGAAGTCATTTTTCGTTCATTCAGCCTATTATACATTAAAGCATTTTCGCAGGAGTCCTTCCTCCGTCACTTTTGAACTTTGAAAAATCTCCAGCATTGTGTTTTCTTGGTTGGTATGATTAATGTTACTTTTACTTTGTACCGTATGTTTATCAAAATTCAAAATCATGTTATATCATACAAATAAATGTATTCAATCCTATTCCATTCAATCACACAAGGTTAGGTGACAAGTATCATTTACTTGCCGAAATCATGCAAATATTGTATTTTTGTTGTTGTTAGTATTTTTAAGCAGGTTAGAAATAAAATGGTTACCATATATGGCTTCAAAATGGAGGAAAAATAAGAATTCCTCATGGAATGTGAAAATATGGAATTCAATATGATTTTTATATTTAAAATCTGATTTTTAATTCATGAAAAAGTACACTAGACAATTGAATAAAGTAGGCCAAACCTGTATGCTAACTTCTACTGGTTTTATTTCATTTACCGCAAACATTTGGTTCTGATTCATACGAATGGAAATTGCTGTGGTGCGTTATCTGTGGATCAGATTTGGTTAGAAAAATTCAAAATTAGTTCCAAGTGATCACACTAATGATCATTTCTAGTGAGCCTTATCAACTGTAAACCTCTGTTATTGAATTTTTACATAGTGCTTAATATCTTTATATCAAAATATATGTAGCTTAAAATTATTCATACCTCATATAAGAACAAGTGAGTCCATAATGCACTTCACAGATTTTTAGAGCAGTGATGTTCACTTCCAGTATCGATACTAAAAAAAAAATTAGATTGGAAGTTGGTATGTTGCATATATTTCAAATTGTTGTAACTTACAATTTATGTTAACTACCATGGTACTAACCAATGAGCTTTCAGCTTCATTGCTCTTGCTATGGCTGTTACTATTAATGGAACGTGACGGTACAATAGTTGGAAACACAGAGGCAACATGGCCTTGATGTCAATGAGCATTGCATTTTGGATGACTTTACCTTGTATGTAGTGTGGAGGCTATGTGGCCTGGAATGGTTGTTAACTCTTTCGAGTGCCATGTGTGTATTTATTTACCGGTAAACACACTTGAACCCATAGAGAAGCATCTCAGCTGGGACCGGAGAGGTTAATTCTTTGGTGGTTTCTGGAGATGTTACATGTTGTGGTACCCTCTGGCTGGTTGGTATGGGGGAGGGAGGGTAGGGTACACCGACGTCGGCCCGAAGGGGAAGAACACGCCCTCGTCCGTCGCGAGGAAGGTGTTAGGGGCCAGGATGGAGGTGAAAGGGGGAGGGGCCGGAGGGGGCATAGCAGCGGGGGCAGAGGGGTCGGCCAGCTGCCCCTCCCCCTGCCCTTCCCCTCCCAGCATGCCCGGGGGGTGCTGGGAGTAGGGGGGAAGGACCACGTCGTGTCGCTGGGCGGAGCCTTCACTGACCACGCCTAGGGGGTGGCAAGCCTCACCTACCGCAGGGGATTGAAAAGAAGGAAAAAGAACTGACATCAGACCAGGGCGATGTTGCATGCAGATTTTCAATTACTCTATTGTAACTTACCATCAATGGCAACTACCATGGCAACAGCCATTATTGCACCTGTTGCCATGGTAGTTACCACTAATGGTATGTTACAATAATTGAAAACCTATATGCAACAAGGCCCTGCACTCTATATCACATAAAGTGGGTTGCAAATGATAGAAATTTTGCAATCAACAAGCCATTTTCATGACTTTCCCCCTAACTGCAAAATAATGCATTAGTACATTCACTGGCATTTCATGACTCAGTAATCTCAATGGGTGGAGGGGGGGGGGGGGGGGGGGGGCAAAAAGCCCCCTCGCTAAGATCTCAACCGTTGATTGCGCGATCGAGATGAAAATTGGCAGGTACTTCACCCATGATGTAATCTCCACAATTCAATTTTCAATTGCACCAATATTATTCAAATTGATTTTTGATTAATTAATTATGCTAATTAATGCATAAAATCATAATGTTGCTGTTAATCCTTAAATATCATTTAGCTCCAAAACTGCTAGATTTCAGTCTGGACACTCTTCTTAGGATCATTATCAAATTAAGATTTACAAAAATGGCAAAATCATTTTTTTTTGGAGCAATTTTTGGTCTCACATGCACGTAACTTCGGAACCACGTAACCCCGCGTCGCAAATTTGGTCTTAAAAGTTGCGCGAGACTTGGAGGAAGAAAGTTCTCAAACATCACAGCACGATCTTTTCGCATTACAAATTTATCGCGGGCTAGGCTTAAAAGCCCAACTGCTTGCAATTGCAGTTAGAATGAAACTTTGGCCTAATAATTTCTTTGTCAAGCTTCCCAAGATTGTCCTGTTTTAACTGTTCAATTTTCGGGCCTTTGTGAACCGTAGTACAGTTAGGATGTCAAAATTTGCCATGGAACTGCAGTAACTAAATGGGTGAGGCTTTGTGTCATTTAAGGTGTCTGAAGTTTCTTTATAGCCTGTTGTCTATTGTCCAAACAGCAGATCGTATGGGAGTCATGCTACTTAGTATCTGCGTGAGAAAAGCCAGCCCATAGGCTCAGTACAGAACAGGTAAATGGCTCAATGATAACATGGGTTGAACAAATTGAAAAGAGCAGAATTTGTTTAAGCCACCTTACGCTTTGAGCTTTGAGCGCAAAGCTGTCATTTATTTTTGTTCTATTTGTTTAAACCATGCTATCATTGAGCGGTTAAAGTGGACAGTCTTTGCGAGTCTTTGCATGAGGTTACTGTAAAAGTGTTTTTTTTTGCGTGCAGATATTTTCGCGCTCGGCGGGGGTCCCGACATTTTCCCTCGATGTTAAATTCACGGTCGGCAAAATCTAAAGTAACTAGAACTAGGCTAGGCCAAGTAATCCATCTCATCATGTGCGAATTACAGTACTGTGACCGTATTCATTTGATCTACATTCTGGACATCGCGCGCGCTGTATCGTTGTGTGTGTTATTTATAGCGCCGCATACGCAACTCTGCTCGCGGGGTTCGACACATTTTCTAGTGTGGACAAATTCCCGGTAATGCTCAAAACCTTTTCGTGTGATGTAAAATTCACGGACGCATCCGATTCGCGAAATTTGCGAAAATAAAACCCCCGCAAAAGAAACCACTTATACAGTAGTTTGTACCTGTGATGAAGGCTGGCTGATGGCCATGAGTGTTGGTGGACGGGAGCAGCTGGCATGGATGGACAGTGGTAGTAGCAGTAGCAGGAGGAGGAGCGGGAGGAGGAGGGAGAGGGGGAGGGGGAGGGGGAGTGGCGGCGTCGTGGCTGGGGACCAGAGAGGTGTGCTGCTGATGGGCGCCGGAGGGCTGAGGGGGTAGGCTCTGCTCCTCTTCACAGCTCAAAATGGACCCTGGGAGGGTCACAGGGTACACCGTGGGGTGCTCGTACACATGCACTGGGGAAAGAAGGGGTGATGGGAGGGGTGAGCGGGAGAGGACAGAGGAGGGAGAGGGGGAAGGGGAGAGGAAGAGAGGGAGAGAGGGAGACAGAGGAGGGGTGGAGAGAAAGGAAATGTAGAGAGGAGGGGAGAGGGAGGGGGAGAGGAGACATGGGGGGAGGCAGAAGAGAGGGGGAGGAGTGAGGGAGGGGAGAGGGGGGAGGAGGAGAGAGAGAGAGAGTGACAGAGGGTGGGTGAGTGGGAGAGGAGAGAGGAGAGTGGAGAGAAGGGGAGAGTAGAGAGGAGGGGAGGGGGAGAGGTCCAAGAAATAAAAATTTGTAAAAAACATAGAAAATAGAGAAAATACTGTCTCAAAACTTTCCTCCCAATAATAGTACTCATATAGTGACTAAGAGCAAAAAATTGCTAGATTTTGAGGTTTCCTAACCGTCTCCAGATCATCCAAAACCTTCATGTTTCTTGTTGCCGAGAGACTGAGACCGCCATGCAAGCATACTTTGCAGTTCTCCACTCCACACTGTCCACAGTGATGGGAACAGTGTATGGAGAGGCAGCACTGCGGCCACTGTCTGATGGAAATACTGAATATGAAAGTAGACTTTGGTCCCTACGATACTATGCATTTCAAACGTAATCAAAAACAATTTTTCACTCTTCCTGAAATTTTTTGTGAAGCTATGACTGTGAGATGTCATACACGTTATACTTCTAATCCGTGCCGAATTATATGACTTTTGTAAAAGGGTTATCCTGTCTTAAAACAGCTGTAACACAAGGAGGATAGAGAGGAATTAAAGATTGTCCGTCCCTTTTGCAAGCTTAAAATCTATCACGATCGTAAATTAAAGAAAGTGTGATTTAAGACCGTTTCTAAGAATATAGCATGTTGAAGCTTTCTGTATATTTAAAAATTTCAGCCGTTAAATTTCAAACGGACTTTTTTCGTAAAAGTATTAGTCTTTGTTACAGTCTCTATGTGGTTATCATGCATGTGTGAAATCCCAATTTTATGAGTAATTACCAAACTGTGGAGATGATTCCTTCTATAGAACAATATTTTTCATAATGCGTTTTATAATTTAATAAACAGATTAATCAATAAAGCAGATATTTCAACACAAACTGCTAAGAGCCTGAGGTAAAAACTATTAATCCAACGTTGTTTACTTGCATTATTTGAATTTTACACTACGTAGCAGTTTCAAATTATGAATATACAGCTTGCTAACACTTCTCTATATGTTTTGTCAATGTTTTGATGTTTTTGTGGTGATCTGAAAAAGGGACGGGCTGTCTTTAATCAACAGGCAGAACCAGCTGCAACTTACAGGGCATGTGGGTGTGGGTCTGTTGGTCAGTCACGAGGTTAGCATTCTGGCCAGAAGTGAAGATGGTCAGCTGCCCTCCAGAAGTTGGAAAGAAATGCTGCACCTAGAAGAAAACGGACATGAGAAGTGGATGGAGGGAGAACGGCAGAGGCTTAGAAGGCCTTGCATAGTGCACTGTGGTGAGAGCAATGTAGATTCCTGTATCAAAATAGTGCCATTCTCATGGGGCTTAAAAAATCGTGAAGTTAGGGGACAGGGACAATAGGACCATTCAGCTTTTGGTACAGTTGCTAGGCAACTTTTGCGATTTTTCTAACTTTGCGATATTTTAAGCCCAATCAGAATGGCATTAAGGTAAAATAATAGACTATTGACGGTAGGGTACTCTTTTTGCAGGTCAAAGAAATAAGATTGTCAAATTACTCTGGGAAATGGATACAACCAATATATAACTACTTAATTGGCAATGAGGGCTTCTGACATTAATAGATTTTAGTGAAAGGTAGCACATAAAGAAATACATTTTTGCTTATTGAAAATATTGGAACAACATATGTATTCCAAATGATATAATTTTTGAATGTAATTTAATCTTATTTAATTGTATATTGATATGCCAGCTTATTGTCAAATTATGAAACCAGTGGAAAACAAATTTCTATGCATGTTATGTTCATGGACGCAATAAATTTCAATTCAATTCAATTCAAATGGAAGCAAACACTGTTTAAGGACTTCCATCACAATTTTACAACTAGAAACTGCCTTTCAACCTATTCTGACTGGGCTTGTTGAGAGCAGGTTTAAACTGGATGCACTAGCTAGCTAAGTACAACACAGTATATTGAAGTAGACTATGGTCACCATAAAGAGGAGCATCTCAAATGTACACAAGGATAGTTTTTCACTCTTTTTTGAAAAGATTTATGATTTTTTCAGTGACCTTTCATACATCTTATCTTTAAGGTAAATTGCTGATCCATTTGGAGCTTAATGACTTTTAGCATTGCTTTATGAAAATGGAAAATAATGGAGATTTGGAAGGTGTCATAGTGTTGCACTGTGGCAAGAGAAATTAATATAATTTTTTTTTAATTCATGTTTTTATCTTAAAAATTCTTAAGATTCGTATACACTACAGCTCAAAGGAATTGGCATAGGGAAAGGGAAAGGGAGGAATGGGAAGGAACCACAGTTTTAAACCGCGGTATATTTTGTCCAGTTCAGCATGAAACACAATGCTTTAGCTTAAAAAGCATCAAGTCAAAATGCCATAAATGCCAATGGCGTGAATAAAATACTTTATTCACGCCGTTCGAACAATACGTTACCAATGAGAACCCCAAAGCTTGTTCGAGGTTTGTCCGAGTAGCAACAACTAATAGATTCAAAGTGCATTCCATCCATTGAATCTGAATAACAAGATACAGGTGAATGCAATAACGCGTTACTACGCAATTAGGGGGAAAGTTGTGAATACATTACGAAAATGGTCTATTGTTGACTTCCGTACAATCTATGGCATTTTGACTTCTCTGACGTCACTGGAGGCGTGCGTTTTTTCAAATTTTCGTCAAAGTGAGACTTTATTGCGGAAAACAAATGTGAAATTTGTTTTTAGTGGATAATTTCACATATAAAAGTGGGAACTTATTTTTCTAATTTAGTAACCCTTAAAGACTGTACTTACGACTGTTTGGGTGGATACAGTGGCCTGTGTGCGGCGGCATGAGATGGAGACGGAGATGATCGAGACGATGAACTCAATCAGACCAATCACAGCCACCAGTACATCCACAGAGATACGAGCAGCCTGACAAAAAGGCAACAACACTCTTTTAGCTTTAGATCACCATGGCAACTAGGCTTGTATATTTCTAGATAGATTACTTCCCTAAGGGGTGGGCATTGCCTTAATTCCTGCCTACTCCTCAACACTTCTTTAATTTTGTTTATTTGTGTTTGATAAATGTTTCAATCTGTTTATGTTTCAATCTATTTATGTCACGTTTTTTCTCGTAGGTATTTCAATGTTATTGTTTTTAAAGTTGCGTTGGAATGAAACTGAACTGAACTGAGCTTTTGTGTTCCATACATGACATTTCCAGGTTTAAAACTTTCTCATGATCCAGTTTTTAAACAAAATTCGACAAAAAACAGTACCCAATCTTCAATGGACTATCTCCTCACACAAGAAAATCCTCTTCAATCATTTTGTCATTGTTGTTATTTCCACGAGAAGAATGAATGCCAGTGTTGCATGCTGTACAAGGATGTTCTATGGTCTTGGTTTAGAGCACGGCAAGAATGTAGCTTTGCCTCACAATTGCATTCAATATCATGTGCCAAAATTTGTGTGTGTTGTTAACTTTGTGGCTCTACACCTTCTCATGGAAGCGAAAAAAATAACAGCTCGTCCCACAGAATGAGAAGGACATGTGATGTGAATGTCAGAACTACTTAGCCTGCCCTCCACCCTGTTGGGACTTTCCTAACCAAACTATTCACTCATGGGGTCTGGCTGCAGTACACTAACAATTCTCGATTTCTTCTCCTGCTTGTAGACTTACTAAGAAACGATGGGATTGATACAGTGACTAGTCTTAGAATATGAGACTCTACAGAGCTACCAACATTGAAATTCACCAATCAGGAAGATTTGGGGAAATTTCATCAGTAATCAGGGAGATGGCTATCGAATGCATACAACCTAATGACAATAATCTATCAACAATCGCGGAGATTGGGTGATGTGATGACATCTACTGCAGTATTATTGGTCTAATTTCAGGGAGTCTTCTGCGAAATCAGGGGGACTTGTCAGCTCTGGACTCATTGCTAGGTTTGGATCAGGGGGGCTATTCCGAAAATGAACTTAGGAAAAATTTTATTGTATCTCAGGGACTTAGGAAAAATTTTATCTTTTGGTATTCCAAAAAGCCAACTTACAATAAAAGATAAGATTTTTATTCAAATGAGCTAGAGATAAAATTTTTATGTAAATGAGCCTCCGAGATAAAAATTTTATGCAAATGAGCTAAATCGGTATTCTGAAACGCACTTAGGAAGAAAAGTTAGGATGAAAGATAAAACTGCTCCCAAGCAATTTTATCTCCAGACGTACGCGCCTAGGCCCATAGCATTACGTTCAAAAACAATTCACGCATTCAACTTTTTGCACATGTGCGCATCAAATGCAATAAGGCGCGCTGATAGACATTTGATACGCAATGTCCCTTTCAGTTTCATGACATCACACCATCAGCTTGATGGTGTTAATGTATGCTAAAGACGTGAAAGGACGTTTATTACTGGCTGCCTCTGGGATAGGAGCGCAGGGCATGCGCTCATTAATATTGGTTAAAATCTTCCTAAAATATTTTTCGGAATACCAAAGATGAAATATTTTAAGGACATTGTATCTTAGGGGAGATAAAATTTTTATCTCTGTGGATTTTCAGAATACCGCCCCAGAAATGTGCAACAGCCTGGATGTCACCTACCTGGCCGTCACAGACGGTGGTGCAGTAGGCAGCGTTGCAGGAGTGGCGGCAGAAAGTGTACTCCGTGCTGGCAGCGACCAGCATAGCAATCAACATCACAAAGGACACAATAGCCGACATCACAGACATCACCATGAAGGAAACCACCTAAGACAAACGACAGAGATTATCATCACTTCCTATGACAATTGTAATGCATGCGCGAGACTGTTTCTTTGTTTCTTTTACATTGTTTTTCTTTGCTTTTGTACAGCCTACCCTTTTTTGGGTGAACCATAAGAAATTGGCATCACTTCCCCATTTTCCAGAAACATTTGTTTCTTTTACATTCTTTTTCTTTGCTTTTGTAGCCTACCCTTTTTCGGGTGAACCATAAGAAATTGGCATCACTCCCCCATTTTCCAGTAAATAAAGGCTTTTTGTCCACTCGACTGGGTTTTCACCCTGCTTTTAATTGAGAAGGGAAGCGTCGTCTTTAACGTACATAGAGTGTGACTCTCCTTCAAAAGGGACCTCCATCTTTATATGCCCTCCAATGGATGGTGGCAAAAACACACAACCCTGGCTCTTTTGCAAGGACTTGTAATTGGACTCAAGTCCACGGACAAAGTCCTCAATAATCGAGCCACGCCGCTCTCCCTAGTACATCTATGATGCTATCACAAGGTGCGACACATATTGCAAAACAGTTACGGTGCTTGTATGAAAAACTATACTGTAAAACCTGTAATTTACATTTTTGGAGCACAGCACACATTCACAGGATCTTATTCTCGCGCACAAGAAATACTTGTCACTACTAAAAAAAATCTACCCTTTGCACTAAAATCATCCAGAAAACCCCAAACAAAGCATTTTCATGACCATTTTACGGCACAGAAAAGCCAATGGCTGTGCAACGTGTCACAAAATGCAACACGCATACAAGTTAAATGCCAGTGCTAGTAACTGCAGAATCCCAGACAGACTTGTGCCTCTCGCCTGGTAAAGAGAACAGGATGGTTTTAAATATGCGGTGATAATCAGGCTTGCTCTGTATTGCGCTATGCTGTGCACATATTACCAGTTTTACAGTATTACAGTAACTGTCATTATTTTCTGTGTCTGGCACTTTTAGATAATGCGTTATTTGTTAAAACAACTCTCTTACTATTTGCCTTATATCTCTATAGATCTGTTAATTCTGCTCTGATGCTTGTGTGTCCCCACAAATCAAGGTGTTTCAAAGGCAAGACAGAAAGGGGAAATACTTACAGTGCAGGAATCATTAGGCCCAGCAGCTATCCCAAAGATACCAGCAATCATAAAGAACTATATAGAATGATAAAAACAAACAAGAAAAACAAGCCATTTACTATGAAGATTCGTAGCAAGCCAATAGGGGTTTCAAGATCTGGTAATGGAAGGGTTAAAATCAATCAAACTTCAGGGTGGACCTCCCCTTTAAGAAAACCAAAATCAAACTGGCAGTCAGCTGTGCATGAGTGTGTGGTACTTACTGCAAGTCCTGACCAGAGCGGTGAGCCCAGCCAGGCCACTTGACATCTCAGGATCAGGGCCACTATGCCGAGCAGGATGCACAGAGCAGCGCAGGAGATGTGGCCCCATCCAAGCTTCCTGGCCAGCGAGGTGTTGAACAGCGTCGTCGTGGACATCAACCGGTTGTTGGCCCGCACCGTCTGCACCGAGAGGGGCTGGACCGGGCCGGGCGGCCCAAGGAAGTTGATGCTGTTCTGGCGGCGTGGCAGGAGACGCTGGTGGTTGCGGTGGCCGCGGGAGTGGCCGTCGGCAGAGTCCAGTGCCATACCCAGGCTGCCTGACCGGGACGTTCGACTCCCAGATCGCAGGCTGAAGTTCATTGTTAACATCCCCTTCCTTGAAATAAAAATATAAGCAAGAAAGGGCCAATAGTCATAATATTTCATTAAATTTGATCTAGATGTAAAGAACACAAGAGAAAGGACTGGACAGTGACTGCATGATATTAGCGATGCAAGACCATACTGTGTGGAGAGCCATCAAATACCACTCAAACAAATTAAGCAAGTAAGCATTGAATTCAGGAGATGTGTTTCCCTTTTTTTTAACGAGAAATATACAAAACTTTGATCCAATAAAAAGCACACAGGCTTGTGGCAATGGTAACATTTTACAGAACAATTAAGGGATAGAGCGTACACATCTTGATATTTAGAAATAAACACGAACATAAAATCTAAAGAGAAAGAAAGCAGGGAGGTTACACCATTACTTTGAATAAAGGACAGTGTACTGTAGTTAATTTTCTTAAAAGGGAAAAAGGTGAAGTTTTAGTAGCTGTTGTAATAATTAAGACGAGACATTTTGGGCACTACTGTAGTAGACTGAAAATTCAGTCTGCGTAGGTTGTTGGATCCACTGAGATTGCATCTGGCTCCTCTGAGTATCCTTTTCAGGAGTACATGTATTTCAAAAAAATGAAATTTTATCTCAAGAATGCCTGAATGAGATGGTTATTCCTGCCTAGGACACTAGAAGCTAGTTCTTCCAACCTCTTCAGGAATACATTATGCCAGGTGCTGATTTACAAACCCTGGGTTGAGTGGGACAATGCTTATTTTCTGAGGTGCAACAGCACAAGGAATTTATTAGGCCCAGATTTTGGTTCAGGATTAGAGTCAGGGCTTGGATCTTTTCCTGTCAATTTGAAATGCTACAGTGTGCAATCTACAGTAGATCTAGAACTACACATGATGTTCATTGTGTATGAATGCATGTGGTATGTAGACTATATCTCAGCAGTAGATAGGCTTTCATATGTCAATCAAAGTCCTGTCAAGTGAACAGGATACAAAATCAGTTTGAATGTTTCATTCAATTCAATTTCATTCATTTTATTAAGTTTTCCACAAAATAATATTTGTAACATACAACTGGGGATCGAAGCAATATTAAACAAAATTAATACTCCCATACATGGGAGCAGAATTATACTTGGAAGTAGCAAGATATTTTACCCACAACACAGTGAGAGTGTAAATGATTGCTGACAATCCATGCATTCAATAAAAACAAGTAGCTGTAAAATTTACTAACCCATTGCTCAGTTAGATTTTAAGGCTCTGTGAAGTGTGAACCATGGTTCAGTTTGCTACGGAACTGCAGTAACCAAATGGGCTTGGTTTAATCAAGTCCTGTAAGGTATTAGTTTATTTATAGCTTGCTGCTTATTGTTCAAACAGCAGATTGTATGGGAGTCGTGCTGCTTAGTATCTGAGTGGAAAAAATAAATGCGGGCTCAGTAAAGAATGGGTTAAATCCGTTTGGGTTTTCAGACTCCTATATCATCAAACATCCCCTCTAGATCCCTCCTTACTTTAATTCAAAGATCCAGTAAGATTTTCATCTATACATGATTCATATAATTTAAATCAAACTTTAAAGAGCATAAGTACTGGGAAAACAAAAAAGCCTTTTAATGGTGATCATGAGCAATCTTCTTGCCAATGGTCTTAAATTCATGTTTTGTCCATTTTAGAAACTTGCTGAAAGTTATTTGCCCTCAAATGATCCACATTTGGAGAGATTAGTGATTTAATCAAATATCCTCCAAATGTTCGGGCCGAACAATTTGAGGATTTGTGATTTAATCACTAATCATTTCAAATGTGGATCATATGAGGGCAAATAACTGTCAGCAAGGTTCTAAAATGGACAATATATGAATTTAAGACCATTGGCAAGAAGATTGCACACGATCACCATTTGAAGGCTTTTGTCTTCCCAGTGCCTTTAACCCATAATAATATACCCAATTCAATAAACAAATGTCTCAATTAATTTATTACTTGAAACCAAGATCTTATATGATAGAAGATCAAACCAAAATAGGTGAAAATCAATTTAAGCCTAAACACAAACAAAGGATTTAGATCAAGGCCAAGGGCTGTAACGATCTGTTCATCATCGTCCTTCTTGCCATTTAATAGACCAATTTTATGCTCAACCTACAAACTTGAGTACAATGTGGCGACGTACCTTACAACGCTTGACAACTTTTTGCAACTTGTTTCCACTTTAAATAATCAGCTCACCTTGTTAACTTCATTACAAGACAGATTCAATTCATCCTCATGAAATTCATGACGGCGCTCAATACAGCAAACAAGCAATACAGCAGAGCCAATAAGCCAGTTCGTAGTTACACCATGGTCGGACTATCCACTGGATCACATACTACGAGAATGCAGACTGGGATTTGTTCGTGAAGCAGTGTTGGTTAATCAATGTAAAGACATTTTAAAGCGTGCTCATAACACAAATAGAATCAGGTGCACACGTGGAATGTTCTTTCACTACCTTCACATAGCTGAATAGGTGTTCTCGTATTTGCATGATAATGGGTATAAACGTGGTCGACCGTCTAATGAATTTCCATTTAACTCTGTGAGTGGTTCGATTGACCTGAGGTCATTCCCAGGACGAAAAACCAGTAGAAACCAGTAGAGAAAAACCATTAGAATCTCTACTGGTTTCTACTGGAAATTTTCTACTGGTTTGAATATGGAAAGTGAAATGATTTCCAGTAGAAACCATTAGAAAAATACCAGTAGAATACCAGTAGAAACCAGTAGAAATCTCTACTGGATCCAATACAAGACCAATAGAAGACCAGTAGAATACCAGTAGAAACCAGTAGGAATCTCTACTGGATCCAATAGAAGACCAGTAGAAACCAGTAGGAATCTCTACTGGATCCAATAGAGCTTCCTACTGGTTTCTACTGGAATTTTTCTACTGGTTTGAATATGGAAAGTGAAATGATTTCCAGTAGAAACCATTAGAAAAATGCCAGTAGAATACCAGTAGAAACCAGTAGGAATCTCTACTGGATCCAATAGAAGACCAGTAGAAGACCAGTAGAAACCAGTAGGAATCTCTACGGGATCCAATAGAGCTTCCTACTGGTTTCTACTGGAATTTTTCTGCTGGTTTGAATATGGAAAGTGAAATGATTTCCAGTAGAAACCATTAGAAAAATACCAGTAGAGTGCCAGTAGAAACCAGTAGCAATTTCTCCTGGATCCATCAGAATACCAGTAGAAACTAGTAGAATACCTACTGGAGACATCAGGAGACCAATAGGAATCAAAATTAAAAATATTAATGGAATATCAATTTAAATTTAGTATATGATAATCCGAATTATGGCATATTTCCTTATCGTTTTTACCTAATCCTATCCTATCCCATATCTATTCCTATCCTATCCTATACCTATCCTAATTCCTACTCTTTCCATCACAGACTTTCATATATATAGCAGTACGGTTATAAGGTTCATAAGATATTGGTTACTCTAACTTACATTTAAGAAGATCATTTTTGTTGTTGTTATCATTATTGTCTTCACTTAAGTAGGTGACATTCACTATTTTACGTTTAAACTTGAAATCATTACTTGGTAAAATTCCTTTTATCTGGTTAGGTGGAGGTTATCTATTTAAAAGTACAAAATTAGGACACGTAAATACATGCATGAATATTCATGAGCATCTCTATTTCTATTGGTTTCTATTGGTTTCTACTGGTCTCCATTACCAGTAGAATTCACTGGTGTCTAATGGTTTCTACTGGTCTGACTTAGTATTTTTCACACTCCTTTTCAAACCATTAGATCTCACTGGTTTCTATTGGTTTATACTGGTTTGACTTTGTATTTTTCATACTCCTTTTCCAAACATTATATCTCACTAGTTTCTATTGGTTTCTACTGATCTCCAATACCAGGAGAATTCACTGGTCTCTAATGGTTTCTACTGGTTTGACTTTGTATTTTTCACACTCCTTTTCAAACCATTAGATCTCACTGGTTTCTATTGGTTTCTACTGGTTTTACTTTGAATTTTTGACACTCCTTTTCAAACCATTAGGTCTTACTGGTTTCTATTGGTTTATACTGGTCTCCACCAGTAGAATTCACTGGTCTCTAATGGTTTCTACTGGTTTGACTCTGTATTTTTCACACTCCTTTTCAAACCATTAGGTTTCACTGGTCTCTAATGGTTTCTCCTGGTTTGACTTTGAATTTTTCACACTCCTTTTCAAAACATTATATCTCACTAGTTTCTATTAGTGTGAAAAAAACAAAGTCAAACTAGTAGAAACCATTAGAGACCAGTGGATTCAAATGGTATTGAAGAGCAGTAGAAACCAATAGAAACCAGTGAGATCTAATGGTTTGAAAAGGAGTGTAAAAAAAAAAGTCAAACCAGTAGAAACCATTAGAGACCAGTGGATTCTAATGGTATTGAAGACCAGTAGAAACCAATAGAAACCAGTGAGATCTAATGGTTGAGAAGGAGTGTGAAAAAAACAAAGTCAAACCAGTAGAAACCATTAGAGACCAGTGGATTCTAATGGTATTGAAGACCAGTAGAAACCAATAGAAACCAGTGAGATCTAGTGGTTTGAGAAGGAGTGTGAAAAAACAAAGTCAAACCAGTAGAAACCATTAGAGACCAGTGGATTCTAATGGTATTGAAGACCAGTAGAAACCAATAGAAACCAGTGAGATCTAATGGTTTGAAAAGGAGTGTAAAAAAAAAAGTCAAAAAACAGTAGAAACCATTAGAGACCAGTGGATTCTACTGGTTTCTACTGGTCTTCAATACCATTAGAATCCACTGGTCTCTAATGGTTTCTACTGGTTTGACTTTGTTTTTTTTCACACTCCTTCTCAAACCATTAGATCTCACTGGTTTCTATTGGTTTCTACTGGTCTTCAACACATTAGACTCTACTGGTTTCTACTGGTTTCTACTGGTTTGATTTCGTAGTTCCTCTTCAGACCAGTAGACTCTACTGGACCAGTAGAAACCAGTAGACGGTCTCTACTGGTTTCTACTGGTTTCTATGGGAATTTCGACCTGGGTTTGAACCAGCAATGATGTGCTCATGCGCACATTGCAACTACGAACTGGCTTATTATTAACAGCAAGAAGGTTAAAGTCAGAGACATTCAGACGTCGGCCGTTCAGGCACCCTTTTCCTAGTTTTAAGGAAGACAAATAGTTTTCATGTAATGGTTGCACATGGATTCATCACTTATTAGCAGACTCATCATCTCCGTTAATTTGCTCATCATAATTAATTTCATACATCCCGTAAACATTATACTGTTAACACAAATCATAAACACGTACACGAGTCAAGTACACATGTATGCACACCGCTCCATCCGGCCCGCCATTAGCAAACACACAATGACATAACAACAAGATGCTACATGTAGCTTCATACATCAATGCCAATGCCATGGTCACATAGTTATACATACTCTCTTTTCATCATCACCACATCACATCCGACTCAGATATTCTGATGATAATGACATATCTTCTTCCAGCTTCCATTCAGAAGTAAAACCACTTACAGACTTCTACATGATGTGCATGACAATTTTCTATGCTTCGGTAGACAAAATCCGTCGAAATTCTGCGATAAATATCGATTTCTACTGAGGATAGGCGAGGATGGATAAGACTTTGTAGCGATGAGAAAAATGATGCTGCAGCGCAGCAAGCTAACTAGCGCATACATGTAGCTGCGCTGTTGCGTTGTTTTCATGCGTTGTATGAAAAGCAACGTAATCCATAATTTGAAAAAAAAGAAAGTGCGATGCGAAAGACTGTGTTCAAAGCAGGCGGTGGTTTGGGAGGTGTGTGTGTATGTGTGTGTGTGTGTGTGTGTGTGTGTGTGTGTGTGTGTGTGTGTGTGTGTGTGTGTGTTGGTGTGTATTTGTGTGTTTGTGTGTGTGTGTGTGGGGGGGGGGCGGGGAGGGGGTTGCTCACGTATACTTGGTGTGAGGTAGGTGTACCGTTGGGGAGAGCAACTTTTTAAGAAAGATCCCAAGATATGTGTCCCTTTTTTATCAAAAATAATTCTTAGATATGAATGTGCTCCATTTAAAAAAAACGCTTTCGACATGGGTCCCTATTTTGATTTATCCCTTTTCTCTTCTTTGACCCTCAAATTCTCTGGGAATTTAGGATTTGCTCTTAAATAACTATCTTCCCGCAGGTTCTAAAGTTCGAATTTCATAGATGAGGGTTCCCTTTTCACACAAAGAAAATCCTTAGACATGGTGCCTAGCTAGTAGAGCAAAAAGGGGCCTAGCTTTGATGTGGGTTTCGGTTCAGAGATCGACTCAGCCACACCCCCGGCCTGCTATAACCTGACGCCAAGCGTCCGAAAAAGCTGCGATAATGTCCTGTTTTTAATGATGTACTTGTATGCTTGTACCATTAAAAGGCAAATAGGCCAACGCCTATATTATACAATATTCATATCGCATGGCATAAAAACATGCAGATTTCACTCACACATAGGCCCCGTACTCACACCCATTCCCATACGTATTATCCATCTGAAGAATATAAAGTACATGACCACGTAGGACTCTCCACCCCTAATGTGTGTGTCTATTGATATTTATAGCCGAGTTTTTCATAAATTATTGAGGTAGCACCTTTCAGGAAATATAAAGTAGTACTCTTTACTCCCCCCGACAATTATCCTTTCATTTATGTTTATTGATTCTTTATTTTAATCATGTAAATCATTTGTATACATCGTGATCCTTAATGATTTTGTTGATAAGAACATCAACATATACATGTACTCTATTTAGTGATTCGGTATTCAATCATGTGAATCCGTTGTACATATTGTGATCCTCAGTAATTTTGTTCATAAAAACATTAATAGAAATACTCGATTTAATCTCTTAGGGGTAATTTTCTCATGGGCGGGGCATAGTGAAAACTTTGAGCCCGTTTTGGACAAAAGGTGAATACGCGCTCGCTGCCCGAGCGCGCATCACCGGTCTCGGCTCGAATTGGGTCGGACTACTCCATTATGGCATATAGGGGTGATTGCTTAATTTACGGATTATCCCTCCCACGGCTGCACAAGTAGGACACAGGTTCAAATGATTCCAAATGCAAACAGATAGTCATTTCGCATGCATCCTCCACACGTTCTTCAGCTATTGACCGCAAGCACTTGTGTTTCATAACATAATTTTAGATATGGGTTTGGTTACAGGGGAAACGTAGCATTGCTCTAAAATCTTCCCTTCAACTGGCGGATCCAGCTAGAGCCTAGCCAGAGCTATCAAGCCCTCATTTCAAACTCAGTCAGAGTCAGACGAATGCAAATGAAGTCAAACCTTGTCAGTTTGAAACCATGAATTCCAACACAAGTAACAAGACTAGTAACAATTAAGGGGTCGACATGCTTTATTGAGTTACCATGTTTATTCCCACAAGTGTACGCTAGCTACCAAATTAATCATTTCGTAATAAAGCTGCTACTAGTACTATAAAACCAACATATATTTGCACGCGTGGGACCAATTAATTTAGTCTCAGTCACCGTTCACACAATATTCTTTCCGCTGCAGAGTGCAGACAACACCGAAAATATGCGTTTATTTCATTATTTAGCGATGTGTATGGGAAATACGCTCCATACAGCATTAAACAATGGGTGAACTTTCAAATATCTCACCTGCATTGTTCTAAATATTCTGGACATTGTTAGAACTTTAATTAAAGGAACACAAATGTCACAGGAATATGCAGTTCTCGTCGCTGAGTCGTGAGTCCTGCGCGTCTGCAGCGCGTACCTGATTGCGCGCAACGCTCGCGACGCCCCCGCTCTATAATGGAATCGTCGCATTACGTCATTTGCCGCAGTTCTCGTTGCCTTCTTTTCTATTATTGTCTTTCATTAGACAAAACTTTTTGGAACAAAAGTGCAACGAGATTTTACAGCCAATGAGAATAAGTCTTACATCAAGTTTTAGTGTGAAATCTCTTCTGTCAGAAACCGCTCGCCCCAGACTGACTGCTTGCTTCGTTTGTTTTCTGTAGGCCTACACGTGTGTGATGTACATGTTTGTTCGTCGAATTCGGAGGCATTTCCCATAGACTTCCACCCCAAAAGACGAATGCGTAACAGATTTCAAGCAAAAAGTGCAACGAGACTACTTGATATCCTCGAATTATTGTTAGTTAATCATGTGTAGAAAAGTGTTGGCTTTCAGATGCTACTCGCCCCAAGCGAGGATATTTATGCTAACATGTAAAAAATTAGCGATTTATGACACAATGTCACGAAATCTAATATAAATTTACGTGTTATATCGACGCGCGGACATGCACACGCGCGCACGGTGAGCAAATGTCCACAATGTTTCACTATGAGTTGTATCAGAGGGGTACCGCTCTGGGGGTGTTAAACCAACACAAATTTGAAGCATTTTCCAATGCCTCTGAACTTGATTCGAGCCATAGCGCCCAGCTGAAAGAAAATAATCCATTGGGTGTGAGATCGATTTTCAGGATTGATGACCTCTTTCTGAATTTGTGTTCATCAATAAGAGAGCTCAATTTCCGTAGTGTTTCCCGGGAGTGTTTCTTGTATTCGACGATCTTCCGAAGAACTATATTGCATGCAGTGAGTTAATACATGTATTTTTGAATGTATGGTTTCATAATTGAGGTCCAGTGAAATTGATTTCAAAATTCTTTAAATTCTTGGTATATTGGCACTTTATACAAAGGCAAACCAAGTATGCCTTCATTTGAACGTGTATACCATATTTTTTCGCTTGTATTTTCACAGACCCGTATATTTATGTTAAACCTTACTGGGTTGGATCATGTACACATGGGCTATTTTTAGAATAACTAGTGCGATTTCTTCTATGTATTTGGCGTGGCGCCTTCGGTACGAGTTAATTTGTTCGCGGACGAACGTACCATCCATACCGTGTGTGTGTGTAATTATAATGCACGTCAAGTATAGGCTGCATCTATCTCAGATCAGCTGGTAGCAGGTTTATTTCTTCTCGGTCCTTTGAAACCTGGTATTTGATTTACACAATGATCAGGAATATTATCAAGCGAAAACTTTAAATTGAGTGTGCAAGCCGCAAGAATCCCCAACAGATTAACTAAAAGCAAAAGACGGAGGCCAAGGCCAAGCATCTTGCTCGCTGGGCGGATCGCAAATTGTTGTGTCTGTGTCGCCAGCCGTGTCCCTTGGCCGCTATTGAGGAGGTGGATCGTAACCGGTCTATTGAGAGGGATCGTGTTTCGAAAAGTTGCAACATACAACACCTATTTGCATCATGGCTTCAGCTGGGACAAAAACGCTTAATGACGTTGAAATAGACGATGTGAAACTGTCGTTGGAAGGCATCAATCTACTGTTGAACAATGGCTTTAAAGAAGCCATGGATATCTTCACCAAGTACAGGTAGATAGATCAGTACAATCGACATCAGTCAATCTTGATAAATCTTTAAAGTTTGGATTGGACTTTGCCTTGGGTCCAAAGCTTTAGCAGAAGTTTGTTCAGCCCATGTTGACTCTCTTGTTATGACATCATGAGTCACTTTGTGTGGTTGATCAATAAAATCTTAAAGAACATCAAGAATAATGTTACTTGTTAGGCTTCAATCATGTCAATTTGGGACGGGGCTTTACTTTAGCAGTTGGCCTACATACGTACAGTAGTTTTTGTTTGTGTCTGAGCATCTTATTAAAAAAATGATATGGAAAGTGTGCATTATATGATTTCTATGTATTAAGAATCTTGCACATTCTGATTGCGTGTTGGCAGAATTGAGGCCAATTGAAAAGATTGATCTTAAAGGTAATGGTTTATTGAGCTTCGTAGTTTCCAGCTTCAGAAAACTACCAGAAAAGTATCGGATCACTCACACTGCATATTTTCTTGAATTTCTGTGTTTTGCCTGCAATTGTTAACATAGTAACTTTGAGACTCAAGAATTTTGATCAAATTTACCATCAAATCTTAATAGATGGATTATTTCCAATTAAATATCACCATTCCAAATATCTTAATTGATATCTACAACTATTGGCGGCTCTCAAATGTGCATAAATTTACTTCAAGCTTCATGGAGCGGAAACTTTGACAGGTTGCCAATACCGAGTGGTCATTAATGGAGGGTCATCATACAGTATGACACAACATGAAAAGTGGAAACAATGTAGGACAAGGTGATTTTGTCCACAACGTACCATTAAAATGAGATTCATGGACAGCCACATTCTGTGCATGTTAGGGAATGCATCAATACAGCAAGGTAAAAACCTGATGTAAGTGCATTGAGAATTCTGATTATGAATTTTTGAGGCCTTTTAAAAGAGTTCGAACTATGGCATCTTGACTTCATTATGCAATATTTTTACTTCTTGTACTGGAGACAGAAATTGGCAGGTTGGCAGCATATTTTTTTTATGTCACACCTTCTCTAAGCTTATGTGTTACACTGTAAGTGGTGTCAATATTTGTCATCCAAATTTCAGAAATTAGTCAGTGGTGAATGCGGTAAATGTAGCAATGTTGTAGATTAAAAACTTTGAATAGCAAGGGGTCTACAGAGCTGCCAACTAGTACTGATTTTCAGTATTTCATACTGAAAGTTGAGGAAAATACTGATTTTCCATCAAAATAATGATTTTCAGCCTTTAGAATAATAAAATGTGTTGATTAAGGTTGGCAACCCTGGATCTATCCCATACTTTTTTGTTACTTCTACAATAAAAAAAAGTGGGTCATATGGTGCCTGTTTCTGCCTCTATTACATACGGCAAAAAATGTTGAATTATAGTGAAGGCAAGATGCCATCGATCCAACTCTTTTTATGTGTTTCAAACTCATACACTAATTCCTTGAGTGCTTCTTATTCTAAACTCTGATACATGCACATGTACAACAAAACCAAGGAGCGTACATGTTGTAACAGAGAACACAAAAACAAGAATCATACATGTAGTATCTGATTGTAATAAAGGCAAGACTAGTGGAGAATATGCCTGTAGCAGTAGTAACTTATTTGTACATGTACATGGACCAAGCACGTACTTAATCCTGGATTATAAACTGTTGTTCCTTCCATGTGCTTCATGGTAGAAAAGGTTGGCCCAGTGTCACGCCTCTCTAAATCCCCTTCATGGTGGCTAACTCTTTAATCCTATCCTTCATGTGTATTCAGGAAGGTTTTATTGTGTTCTTGTGTTCTTGTATCCTCATACAGCAGTTTGAGTGCAAAGTGCTGATTCACAATGTTTAAAAAGGGACATATTTACATGTGCACTAAAATTGATGTCAGGTCTAACAGAGCCTGACATCTAACACCTTTCTCTTGAGTCTTGAGAGAGTCAAGATTAGATTTTGGGAATTTTTTTTTTGTGAATATATTTGTCAATATAAAATGAGTAGAGTCATCTTGATTTGAGAACCAATATGACTGCAATGCAATGTTGGCATGTCTACATGAAGAAAGATATATAGGTCAGGAAACAAGAATTGTGGCTACCAAGACTAGATTAGAGGGAAAGTCCACCATTAAGTTAATTTGGTTTCAATAACAGTGCTCAGAAACATCAGAGAAACATATTGGTGAAGGATTGATGAAAATCTGTGAAAGGATAAGAACAATATGATCTGTTAAAATTTCAATTTTGTGCCGTCACGTGCGAGGCGCTCTCCCAAATGTTGTGTGCTGTATGATTCCACAAATTCCTCTTTTTCTCTCTTTGATGAAGATTTTTTTTTTTCATTGAGATATCTGATTAAAAAGGTGTTGTAATGATCTCTCAAATGCACAAATAAAATGATGTATGTATTCTTTTGAGAAAACCAACATTTTCAAACTAATTAGTACACTATATATTGGAGAGCATCTCGCATGTGACATCACAAAATAAACATTTCATGCAATTGTAACTTTTTCGCTATGACAGATTTTCATAAAACCTTATTATGTTTCTTTCATGTTTCTGCTTCTAGATTAAAACCAGTCACCTTATACTTGTCCACAAGTATGTCTCGTTATGTTTCTTTCATGTTTCTGCTTCTAGATTAAGACCAGCTTGATTTCAGGGTGGACTATCCCTTTGATAGCAAGTGAGGATGGTACTGAATCCAAATATTCCTAATCTGTTTTGCTTTCTTTGCAGGCATTACAGTCCATTGATGAGTGCCGGGTCAAGCTTTGTCAGCTTCATGGTAGGTTGTTTAAGAGGTCATTGTCTTCATTCTTTGTACTTAAAAGAATGCATCCTGGATATTTTGAGGGTCAATCTCCCAGTGGTCAAGACCGTTGTCAAAATACATCTGAAATGTACTTACACCCGTATCCCCACAATCACTAAGCACAGACTCTACAATTTACAGTGTGGAAAAAATCACACGCCCCCCCCTCTCCTGACAAAAAGTGTGTGTGTGTGTGTGTGTGTGGGGGGGGGGGATACACACCCCATTACCCAATATCCACGTTCCTGAGTGATCCCTTGCATGAATGACACAGAACTGAGCAGCAGGGGTGCCCCTTTGGTGGAGGTAAAATGTGTCTCTAGTGTCCCATGAATTTATCAAAGTGGAAACCACCTTAAAGTTATCTTCTATGAACATGAATAATATGCTCCATTTTGAAATGAAAACCAACCCTCTACAAATACAAGTGCTCAGCTCGCGGTTATAACATTGTGTATCACTTTGATTAAGGTTTCCCATTCTAGGAAAACAAATTTATGCAAAAGGGCTATATTTCACAATAACATGATTATCTCCTAACTGGGGATGGAATGCGGTTTTTACAAAAATCCCTTCAGCTTGCATTAATGTGCGTTATCTCACAATGAGAAACCCCTCCCCCCCTTGGAAACGAACATGTGCCTCCCTCGTGAAAATGCTTCCATGAGATAACAACACAACTGCCAACCGGGGAGAGCCCCTCTGTATATTATTCTACACCCCCTTCTGAAGATCAACTCTGTGCCATTTTTATCCTTTTTTTTGCATCATTATACAAATCCCCCAAAGAATTTTTCAGTTTGGCACCTCAAGGGTTAAAGACGGTTGCTCAAATATCAAAATAAAAAACTAGTCTAAAGGTTTTGTGTGCCAATATGCACCAATTGAACCATTCAAGGTAAAATGGTATTTTTGACTAAAAGGATATTCTAAAAAAAAAAAATGTACACAATGAATGGGAAAGCATCTTGCACATTGTTCTAAAAAATGATTAGTACACAACATATGGGAGAGATCTCGCACAAAGTTTTAACTTCCTAGAAAAACTGACTCTCCTGCAGAATGCACTGATGACCTATGAGGACGACAAGCTGGACGCGGCTCAGGCCGCCATCCGAGAGACGGACAAGCTCTGCACCTCGCACCAGGACGGCTTCATGCGCTCGCTGAAGCACAAGCTGCTGAAGAAGGACTCTTCGGACACCAAGCTGAGCATCGAGGAGAAACTGCAGAGGAGGATTCTGTCTGCAGATTGCCAGCTCTACCTCGCTATGCTTATCTTCTCAAGGAACGAGGTGACTGGATTCATCAAGGTGAGAGCTGCTTTACTTCTGAAAAAAAGATGAATAATTCAATAATTCTGATAATGATAGTCTTATTTAAACCATCTTCTCCAGAATTGAGGTTCCTGGATTTATCAAGGTGAGAACTGCTTTAAAGACAGCCAGTCCCTTTTTCATATCACCACAAAACCATCGAAACATTGGCAAAACGTATAGAGAAGCGTTAGCAAGCTCTATATTCACAATTTGAAACTGATTCATAGTGTAAAATTCAAATAATGCACGTAAACAACGTCTGATTAATACTCTTTACCTCAGGCTCTTAGCAGTTTGTGTTGAAATATCTACTTTATTGATTAATCTGTTTATTAAATTATAAAACACATTATGAAAAAAATTGTTCTATGGAAGGAATCATCTCCAAAGTTTGGTAGTTACTCATAAAATTAGGATTTCACACACGCATAATAACCACATAGATACTGTAACAAAGACTAATACTTTTTTCGTAGTACGAAAAAAGTCGGTTTGAAATTTAACGGCTGAAATTTTTTACATGTACAGAAATCTTCAGGATGCTATATTCTTAAAAATGGTCTTGAATCACACTTATTTCAATTTACGATCGTGATAGACGATTTCAAATTTTAAGCTTGCAAAAGGGACGGACAATCTTTAATATTCCTGGAAAAAAAAGATGAATAATTCCATAATTATGATAATAATATGGTCTTATTTAACCATCTTCCCGAGAAATAAGGTGACTGGATTTACTAAGGTGAGATGTGCTTTATTCCAGGAAAAAGATGAAGATTCAATAATCTGCTGTGAATCATTGATTGGGCCATGTGGATTATTTATAGTTTTTTAGTGCCTGACTGCCCGTGTGTCTATACTGATTTTGGACTTTTGGGGCTTGGTTAGTAAGCTGTGGAGTGCTTGGATACAACTGAGTCTGTTAACAACTCAGAAACTATCAACACTCTAAAACTTTAGAGTGATTGCAACATGCACCCGGCTAACAATACACAACATTGAGTGTGATCAAATTCCCACAGTGTACCAAGATTTTGTGTGTGCTTGTTCTGTGTACAGGCTGGTTGGCTCATTCGCAAGGGGTACAAACTCTATGAGAGGGTGTATCGCGACATTGGCAAGATCTACGAAGCGCGAGGACAAAAGATGGAAGACACGCCAGAGATGATGGTAGAGGACGCTGCGCTAGCCGCCGAGGTCGAGCCGGATTCAAATTCTACGTCATCAGGCGACGGTGACATGGCGACCCTTGACCTCGACAACGACCCTTCGTTGAGCCAGAAGGACTTTGTGGCGGTGGAGGAGGATGAGCTGGCGAGGCTGAAAGGAGGAGTTTCGTTCGGCTACGGCCTGCTTCAGCTTGTCATCTCCATGATGCCACCCAGCCTCCTCAAGGTCGTTAACCTCTTTGGTTTCCATGGCAACCGCGAGTTTGGTCTGAAGTGCCTGGATGTGGCGAGTCACAGTAGCGACATGAAGGCCCCTCTGGCTATGTAAGTAAGGGGATCACAGAGTATGAGAGTAAAAATGGGGACTAAGGGCAGGGCCCCGTTGCATAAAACTTGCCATTATTTGGTAACTTCCATGGTAATAATGCTTTGACAACCAATCAAATTAAAGGTTTCCATAGAAGTTGCCATTGGAAGCAAAGTTACCATCAAATAGTAGGTTTTATCCAACAGGTCCCAGGTCCCTGCAATGCAGCAAATAGTACCTGACACACAAGAAACAAAGAGCACCTGATTTTTTATTCGCTCATAGGATATAGTGTAAAACATATTTCAGCACCAGCCAAAAAAAAGAAACAAGTCCATGGCTGAGAGCAGCTTGGACCGCAAGTACCTGAGTACATCCTGAAATTGCTTGGACAGAGGTACTCCAAAAATAAATGTTGCCCTTCCCTTTTTTAATCTGGATCTGTCCCTTGCAGCGCAATACCGCATTTCATTATCATTAACATTGTGTACAATTTTTCTGTGATACAGACATTGTAAAGATAGTAAGCAAATAATCAACGTCGGTGAAGGTAATGGGACGAACTATCACTTCCGAGGCGATCTGGATGTAGCTATCTTTCCGAAGCTTTTAGCTGAGGAAAGATAGCGTATACATTCAGATCGCCGAGGAAGTGATAGTTCGTCTCATTGCCTGAAACCAAAAGTTGATTATTTGCTTTATATTCCACATCTGAAACCAACTATCTATACCAAAAATGACAATTTGACGTACAAAAGTAATGATTACTTCTCTACCTAACCCCGAGCCGCTGCCATGGGGAACACGCGTTAGGATGCGCGTTTAAGGACGCGCATTATGACACGCGTTTAATTAGGACGCGCATTATGACGCGCGTTTGGACGCGTTAGTGGGAGCTGATAGTCCGAGTGTAACACACTTTTATTTCGCGCGTATTCAAAATATTAATCACGCATTAGGACTGTGAGGAGTGAAGAGATCGGCGAAACCAAAAAGTATTATCACCTAGAGTGTAACGAACTTTTATTCTCAGGCTATCTGATAGGAAAAACTACGCCTCATCGTGTGATCAACTCTTGACCAATCATATAGCAACATTCTTAGTATGTGGAATATAATTTCCATTATCATTGAAACTTAATTTCTTACTGACCGGCATATTAGCCGCACCGGCAGATAAGACACACCCCGACTTTGAGCACGCAATTTGAAAAAAAAAAAAAATTGAGTCTTTCAAACCAACACATATACACATGTAAGGGAATATGCATTGTGTGATAATTGTGTGATAATTCAACAATAAAATAGATGGCTTTCATAGCCTGACACAATTGATGTACCATTAATACAATCTCAATCACATCACCAGCATATTTACCGGTACTAAGAAAGCACCAGGAGTAGTATTTGTCCGAGACAACTCAAAGATACCGCTAAGTAGAAAGCTAAGGCCCAAACTAGCAAACTCTGTTAGATGGGAGCCGCCATTGTTTCTTTGATCACCGGCAGTATAACACCATCCCATGGCTGGCCTTGGGAGATCAAAGAAACAATGGCGGCTCCCATCTAACGGAGCTTGCTAGTTTGAGCCTTAGCTTTCTCTTTAGGGGTATCTTTGAGTTGTCTTGGACTAATACTAGTCCTGTTGCTTTCTTAGGTACTGGTAATTATGCTGGTGATGTGATTGAGATCGTATTTCCGGTACATCAATTGTGTCAGGCTATCAAAGCCATCTATTTTGTTGTTGAATGTTGTCACACAATGTATAGTCCCTTACATGTGTATGTGTTGGTTTGAAAGACCCAACTTTTGCTAAAGCCACACCCGGACTTTGCCGAGGTTTTCAAGGAAAAAAACCTGCGGCTTATCTGCCGGTCAGTACGGAGCATCATGCTGACGGTACTCAGCGGTAAAATGACCTCCGGTCTCTAAGCTATGGGTTTCGGACGACCAGCCAAAACACCTCCTCAAAATCTAGCAATCGCTTTTATTTCGCTTAAAGTCATTTTCCAGTTCTATTTTTCTCATACAGTATCTTCTTCCATTTCTCGTGGTTATCACAAAATTTTATTGTCTTGACCTGCAACAATTCATTATGGGATATACAGAAACGTATGACATGTTTTAACTTTGATAATGTGTTTTTCTGTGACTATTTAACTTTGATAATGTGATTTTCTGTGGCTGTTTTTTACTTTGATGTTGTGACTTTCTGTGGCTGTTTTAACTTTGATGATGTGACTTTCTGTGGCTGTTTTAACTTTGATATGATTTTCTGTGACTGTTCAACTTTGATGATGTGACTTTCTGTGGCTGTTTTTAATTTTGATGATATGACTTTCTGTGGCTGTTTTTAACTTTGATGTTGTGACTTTCTGTGGCTGTTTATAATTTTGATGATGTGACTTTCTGTGGCTGTTTTTACTTTGATCTTGTGGCTTTTTTTACTTTGATCTTGTGGCTTTCTGTGGCTGTTTTAAATTTGATGATGTGACTTTCTGTGGCTGTTTTTAATTTTGATGATGTGACTGTTCAATTTGATGATGTGACTTTCTGTGACTGTTTTTAATTTTGATGATGTGACTGTTCAATTTGATGATGTGACTTTCTGTGACTGTTTTTAATTTTGATGATGTGACTGTTCAATTTGATGATGTGACTTTCTGTGACTGTTTTTAATTTTGATGATGTGACTGTTCAATTTGATGATGTGACTTTCTGTGGCTGTTTTTAATTTTGATGATGTGACTGTTCAATTTGATGATGTGACTTTCTGTGACTGTTCAATTTGATGATGCGACTTCCTTTGACTGCAGGCTGACGCTGCTTTGGTATCACACGGTGGTACGGCCCTTCTTCGGCATTGACAGCAAGAACAAGGCGTCTTGTATCCATGAAGCCCAGAAGATCCTCGGAGAGAGGAAGTCGGTGTACCCAAACTCGGCTCTGGTGATGTTCTATGAAGGGCGTGTACAGAAACTGGAGGTATTAAAATGTAAAGTGTGCTCATAATACACATGGGCAAAGCCACACTGTATGGAATTTGTAAGATATAACCAAATAATATTCAAGTTAACATGTAATTTGAGTCACCAATTTATTGTTGTAGCTCTCCATTGCATTTTTTAAAACTTGTATATTCATGACAAACGCCCTCATGGTTAAAGTCCTTGTACTCCTTCTTACAGGGTGCCCTGGGTGTGGCCTTGAAGAGCTGGCTATTGCATTTTTGATTGTATGTTTATGACATGCGCCCTCATGGTTAAAGTCCTTGTACACCTTCTTGCAGGGTGACCTGGGCATGGCCTTGAAGGGCTCGCTATTGCATTTTTATTGTATGTTTATGACAAGTGCCCTCATTGTTAAAGTCCTTGTACTCCTTCGTGCAGGGTGATATGGGCGTAGCCTTGAAGAGCTCGCTATTGCATTTTTGATTGTTTGTTTATGACAAGCGCCCTCATTGTTTTAAATCCTTGTACTCCTTCTTGTAGGGTGACCTGGGCGTGGCCTTGAAGACCTCTCTATTGCATTTTGATATATTTATGACAAGCGCCCTCATTGTTAAAGTCCTTGTACTCCTTCTTGCTTGAACTGGGCGTGGCCTTGAAGAGCTCGCTATTGCATTTTTTATTGTATGTTTATGACAAGCGCCCTCATTGTTAAAGTCCTTGTACTCCTTGTTGCAGGGTGACCTGGGCGGGGCCTTGAAGACGTACGAGATGGCGCTGGAGGCGTGCAGCGAGCAGAGAGAGATCCAACTGATCTGCCTCTATGAGCTGGGCTGGTGCAACCTCATGAGGCTTAACTGGGAAGAGAGTCTGCTTGCCTTTGCAAGGTCAGTCGCGGCGCTTCTCTCACTCAAGTCTGAAATTCATTGTAGACATCAATATTCATGGCTCAACCCCAATTTGAACGCTAATTTATGATCGGAAAATGTGCAAAAAAATATATATATTTGCAAAAACCGATTTCACCTAGCCCATCCTTTGCTGAGCCTGTATTTATTAGGGCTGTTTTTTCCACTCAGATGCTAAGCAGCACAAATCCCATACAATCTGCTGTTCGGACAGTAGACAGGCTCTGAATACACTTTAAATACTTTATAGGACACAATTAAGTCTTGGTAGGGCGAACATTTGCACCAACCTACATGAACTAATATATCAGAAGTGCCCGGTTCACACCCTTTACAAGCCCTAAATCTGAAAAGTGTCGGAGTGCATTGATATTTTATATTTATTTGTGACATCAAGAATTAAATGTTTGGTGGAGAGGCAACAGATAACATCATCTTTGTTTTGTTGTCACTCTCCATAGTAATAAGATTGTTTTTTTCAATATGTTAGAAAAATAAGCAGAGAAAAGGGAAATCTTATAAGACCTTGAACCGGCAGCTACTGCTTGCTGGGCAGCAACACAATTTTGCCTATATTTCAAACAGATTTAGCAGTCATGACACTGGTAATCTGGAAACTCAAATTTCATATTTAATTTGTTTGTATTTTTCAGGTTAAAAGAAGAATCAAGATGGGCGCAGAGTTACTATGCATTCCTTACTGCAAGTAAGTTATCTACTGCCATCGACATGTTGCAGGGTTTTGAAAATACTTGTTTGAATTTCAAGTTCCGTTCACTTTCAAATTTTCCTTAAACTTTCACCAAGCTGCTTGTGTGAGGATTAACTTCATGTTTTACAGATATGCATTAATCAGGACCCTGTTGCCCACTAAACATACAGACTTTCTGAGAATAAATCTAAGCTAGCAAAGAGGCGGAGGCATATTTATTGACTGTGTGGCAGTCAAATTGCTCTAGTTTTGTTTGTTTTTATTGTTATTTGCAAAAGTAAACAAATCACAACAATACAGTAATCTAGTAATTTTTTCAAACTGTAAAACAAGCATCTGCCTGCATATAAAACATGCAGATGATTTGATTTTAAATTCGACATTTGACCTTTCTCCCCCTTCTCAGTCTGCCAGGGAGCACTGGGGCAGGTGGAGACCGCGCAGGAGATCTTCAAGGAGGTGCCCGGGCTGGCCAAGAAGAAGAACAACCAGCTGGAGTCTTTCGTGGTCCGCAAGGCCAACAAGTTCCGCAAGAAGGCCCCCACTGCTGCCCAGTCGCGGCTCATGGCCGTGGAGGTGCTGTATCTCTGGAAGGCCATGCCAGACTGCTCCCAGGAATCGCTCAGGCAAATGCTCAAAGGTCCGCCAAATTCATCTGCTATCCTGTTAAAAACGCACAATAATGAGAGCTGCCAAGTCTCCCTGAGTCCACAGGAGACTCCCTGAAAACCTTCCCCCCCCCCAACAATATTGCTGCAATGGATTTCATCACATCACCCAATCTCCCTGATTGCTTATAGATTATTGTCATTAGGTTGTATGCATTTGATACATATCTCCCTAATTTCTCATGAAATTTCCCCTAATCTTTCTAATTTTTGAAGTTCAATGATGGTAGCTCTGGGTAATTATTATCGATCTGGAGTAAAGGTGCGTCCATGCTTTGCGTGGCCCATTGGCCCATTTTAAGGCCCATTGACCTTTGCGTGTCATTTGTACGCGTTGCTTGCATGTAGCATGACAGGTTGAACTCCACAAAGTGGACTGAAGCTACATGAACGTTCAGTCGGATGGCTATACTGCAAAGCTCACCCGCACTGCGCACATCACTCAGTGTGTGTACATGCATTGTAGTGTGTCAAAGATTGCTACCGATATCACACATACACTTGAGATCGCGACTTTCAAAGTTTTACTTATCTTGAGGTTGGGGTTGATAGGACTGCTGCCGAACACAGCGCCCTCTGTAAACGATATCGCGCCATAAGAGCTCAGTTGTATGGGACTTTCAGCCTCCACCATGAATTGGCCGGATGACATTCTGTTTCTGGATTGTCCGTTTTTCCATCCATCCGGATCTCGTATACGTCACGTGATAAATCATGCAATGATTGATAGGATTTCCTCAAACTTGGTCCAGTGATAATGTATGATGGGATATTAAGCCATTTCATAATTGCAATTGCGCTTGAGCAGTTTATTGCTTTTAGTAAATGACCTCGGGTCAATTTCCAAACTCACAGAGTAAAATTGGAATTCATTAGATAGTCGACCACATTTCAATCTATCATCATGCAAATATGGCAACAGCTATTCAGTTCTTAGAAGCTAGTGAAAGAACATTCCACCATGTGCATCTGCTTCTATTGTTGTTTCGGGCACATTGTAAAATGTCTTTACATCCATCATCCAACACAACTTCATGAAAAACAATCCCAGTGAGCAGTCTAGTAGTATTTATTCAGTGCATTGTCTGACCATAATGTAATTATGAAATGGTCTATTTACCGATTATATTTTAAGTCAGCTAGGTCAAGATTACAGGTCAAGGTCACATTGTGACACATAGCTGTTCATGTGATAACAGTTGAATAAATATTACCAAACCTTGGTTCAATGATAATATCTAACAAACTAATCAATAATTGTTATTACTGCAGAGAGGAACTGTGGGGCAAAACAAAGATTATTGTTATCTGTCCACTTATTTTTTTTTAACCTTCCTTCTTTCCTTCGTGCTTGAAGAATGTGACGCTGCCCAGAGCGACAAGACTCAGAAGGCCTTGATTGCTCTGCTCAAAGGTGCCATCCACAGATGCCTGGAGAACGTGGAGATCGCAATGCAGGTACGCTCAGATGCCGTTTTCTATGAGCTGCTATTATTTGTGAGAGTTTCAATTTCACGACTTGCGAATCACTGTCGGGTCGCAAATTTAAAAATACACACAAAAATTGCTGCTTGATATTAAATGCTTTACTGGTGAGAAAAATATATAACTTATTTTTGTGAGCCGTGAATTTTCGCAGTGCAGCACACCTATGAATTTTTAAAAAAATATTTCAAGATTTCAAGATACATGGAATTTATTGTCATGTATAAACATACACAAAATTTGCTTTCGGGCATGAAGTTACAGACATGAATACAGTAAACAATGGCACAAGTAATACATTGACAAACAATCATAACTGTTAAAACATGTATTGCACAACTGTTTGAGAAGAAAGAGAGAGAAAGGAAGGGGGAGAATGAGGGTAGAAGAGGAAAAAATAGAAGCTAAGAAGAGAAGAGAAGTCAGAGAGAAACAAGACAAAGTGACTTGTGGTGAACATTAATTCGCATTTGCCTCGTGTTGTGCAAAAAGTGTGAAAATAAATGTTGCATGAAAATTATAGGTTTTACATGTGTAGAGTAAGTAGTGGGTGTGAGGCGTAATTGTCACCAGCTTATGAGCTCCATCTCATGAAAAAATAGTATTGTACTATGCTAACCAGTCAGTTGTGCTCTGCTCTACTTTGAGAAAAGGAAGCAAGTGACAAATTTCACACATTTCACAATTTACTAATTGACATACAGGAGATGCTTTTCCACACATTTTAGGCACTGGAGGACTGTTGAAAAGGGAGAGGAGCTCATATTCAAATTCTCATTATTCCCTGGCTTAATGTATGACATACCTTGTACAGGATTTTGTAGAAAAACAGTTTGCTTCTACAAATTGAACTTATTATCCTGTTTATATATGTTGAAATAATTCAATCAACCAGTGTATGTATTATGTATGTATGTATGTATGTATGTATATATGTATGTATGTATGTAAATATGTACTGGACCCTGTTGCATAAAACTTACCATTGATGTTAACTTTGCTTCCAATGGCAATTTTCATGGAATGCTTGAATTTCATTGGCTGTTGAGCGATGTTGTCATGGTAGTTACCATTGATGTCAGAGTTACCATTAATGGTAGATTTAATGCAAAGGAGCCCTGAACTTATTGTCCTGTTTAAATGTATTGAAATAAAATAAATAAATCAATGGATTTGTCTCTTTGCAGTGCTTTGAGGACTGCATGGCTGTGTGGACGCCCAAGGACCAGGAGGCTCACTCCGCACCGTACGCCTGCTTTGAGCTGGGGGCCATGCTGGCCGGTGGACCAGCGGTAAGACACTCCCTCCTAGGCCTATTGCATAAAACTTACAATTGATGGTAATGGCAACTTCTATGGAAACTTTGAATTTCATTGGCTGTTAAGTGATGTTACCATAGAAGTTACCATTGATGGCAGACTTACCATTAATGGTATGTTTTATGCAATGGTACCCTACAGGAGTCTCTCTTAAAGAGATCTTTACCTCTGCCATACATACAATCAGGGCTCTGTCTAATATAGAGTTGTAATTTAATCATCCCTATTTTCTCTAACCTCTGAAAAGGAGTGTCACGATGTGCAGTGGTTGTGCGACAGTTGTGGATTTAGTTCCGGGGGGGGGTGTCAAAATTGAATAGTGTTTTATTCTTTATTTTGTTTATTTGTTTATTATTTATAGGTGTTATTCTCAATGAGTGCTTGTTCTTTCTTGTCATTGCAGACTGCAAGCAGAGGAAAGAATCTCATACTGCGAGCAAAGGTATGACATGTTTCTATACTCGTTGGTTTGATGATTTATCATGTCACATTTCTCGATATTGCAAATTACTGTAAAATATCACTGCGTGTGACGCTCTACATTTTTACGGATTTGGGGCATGTAAAGTGGTGAACTGCCTTGCACTTTTGTTTAGTTGGTCAGTGCAAATGATTGCATTACCATCAATTCTTTCCCGGTTACCCACTTTCCCACAGAAATTTATCCTATATTTACTAGTATACTGTAAGATGGAAAGTTTGTACGAGATGTTTCATGAGATGACTGTAGGAGAATAGGTTCCCTGCACCAACGCAGAGCATTATATGTCTGACTACATGACCAGAAGTATACAGGTCAACAAATTTGGCTGATAAGTTGAAAGCACCGCGCAAGGTGATTTTTTTGTACTAATTTGCGATATCGAGAATTTAAATCTTCTTGTCACTTTAATGTCATATTGCTTGTTGGTGTTCTCATTATATGTCATAATATGATGAGCATGTTCTTAGTCAATCTTACACTGGTGTAAACTTGTATAAAATTAGGTGTGTACAGTGGAACGAATGTTTGCTGAGAGACAGTATACGTGAAGATGAGACTTCTTGAGCGATATGTAAGAAAAATGGTGCTGTGTGGAGTAGTTATGCTGTCTCATAACGCTGTTTGTAACTTTCACAAAACTGTATGATTGGTGACCTGCTCTTGTGCTAAATGAAAGTTGTTCCTGTTTTGATAGAGATGGAGTGAATATCCTATAATCCCAATCAAAATTGACAAATTATATTTGTATTGAGACACTTGTGAACAAGAATTTTAATCTACAAAGATCAGTTTTCAACTTTAGCTGATGGGAACCAAAATCATTGAGAATCTGATTTGTTACCCAAGAACAGGTCACCAGTTGTGCGTAACGTCGTGTGTGACTTACAAACAGCTTTATGGGACAGGACCCAGATGATGTCATCTAAAAGTTGATTGTACGTTAGTGCAGTAACTGAGATACTATTGACGTTATGTTTCGTCTACTTTAAAACTCTTTCCTGTAGGATAACTACAAGGACTATGATTTTGAGCAGCGACTGAGTGTGCGGATACATGCAGCATTGCAGCAGCTGAAAGGAGTGGATTAACGCATCGAGCTACCGACAAAAGTAGCGCCCACAGCTAAGTAGAGTTGTCATGGGATAAATGATATCTTGTCAGAGTAAATTATTAATTGATCACCTTTATGGCAGGGATGTTATCGATGGTATAACAAAAGTAATTGTAAGTTTTGTGAAACAGATGCAGTCAGACTTGTCTCCAAAGACCCCTTGCTATGAAGACCAAATATATGCAATGAACACTCAACTTCAATCTCTACAGAACAACTTGCATGTAAATGTATATATTCAAAGAATCAAATGATTTGTGGAAAGACCTCAGATGATATAATCTTAACTACGCTTCAGAAAGTAACCGCAAGAAAAAAATATGTTGATTTGCATATAATTAGTCTTGAGAGACAGGGTAGCCGATGTCCATGAGTCATGAAACTTGGGAGGAATCAGCAGTATACCCTAATGATATTATCTCACAGTCATAGGGGGAATCTTGAGTTGAAGGATATTTTGGAGGCAGGGCTTATCAGTGCTGACAAAAAAAATAGAAAAATTATTTTAAAATGTAGGACATATATTTCCATTGAACAGTTAATGATTTTGTTATATACATATTAACTGGCATCAATAAAAGTCAACATATATTTTGATGACAGGGGCCCTTTAAAGACTGCTTTCTATACCTCATTTCGAGGTGGTTTTTGTTGACTGGTTTGACTGCATTTGTTATGAAAACATTCTGGGAGGATTGCAATCGAAGATGAAAGTAATCACACGAAACGTGTCTCTGTGTCCGTCCGTAGGGGCTGTGTTGCAGAAAGCTTTACAGCAATGGTGATGCGCCATTCATTGTAATTACCATGGTAATTAGCTTTAGTACTCGGAGCACATTGGAGTTTCCATGGTAATTCCATTCAGAGGATTATAAATCTTTGAGCAAGATAGACACTGAGATGACCTGTGCAGGAAGCCATATCAGATTTATGACTTTGTGTAGGTAACATAAAAAAGTGAGATTAATTCTGTTGCTGTGATTCCTGTATTAATAAGGCCACATCTGTGCCCCTTTGCATAACACTTACCATTAATGGACGCTATCATCAATGGTAGCTACTACAGTGTATTGTAACAGCCAATCAAATTCCAAGTTTCCATAGAAGTTGCTATTGGTAGCAAAGTCACTATCAAAGGTAAGTTTTATGCAACAGGGCCCAGTAGATAATGACATGCTCTTGGTGTAAATACCTAATGGTCCATTGCTTTAACTTTCAAGGGCTTGTCCATATTTTAACAAATTGGAATTTAAAACAAATTTTACATTTGTATCATCGATAGGCAAATTTACCTCTCCAAGCTGTATATTGTTGCAAATGTATTTTTTAAAAACTCCTGAACCCTGTTGCATATATATTTTCAACTATTGTAACTTACCATGGTAGCGGCCAATGGGCTTTCAGCTTTACTGCTGTTGCTATCGATGGGAAGTTATAATATTGGAAAATATTATGCAACATGGTCCAGATTTGATATATATTACAATGTGCAAAAACATCACAAGTTCATAACACAGATCATACCTAGATGCATTTTTATAAACATTTGTGCAAATAATACCTCATGTAATAATGGGTCGGTTGTATTGGTGAAAGAAACGTATTGGTACTATACTCTGTATCCGCAGTAGAACCTGTGGGCTTATTAATGAAACTGATCTACCATTTTTATAGTAAGGAATGGCCTTTTTTCTATCATAGATCAGAATTTGTATCACTTTTTAACAGGTTGTAGATTGGTAAGAAGTGTGTTTAGTGTGAAGACTAAATGCATATAGTATCTGTGATATGTAGGTCACCTATCTTGCCTTTTAGCAAGTCCCACACCTATCACTGTCTTAGCAATTTATCTTGCTGACACATGACCCCATTTAACCAATCGGTAATCAATACCAGACTAGCCTGAATAATAGTAGTTGTTGTTACATAGGTCTACCACATTTTCCACCAAGCCATGTGTGTTTTTATAAAAGCTCAAATCTGCCTTCATACGCAAAGTGCCCTACGACTTGAGACTTTGTACAGGTAGATTGGTCCTCTCCCAAGAATACAACTGTGACATATTTTACAGTTAGTGATGACTATTATGTAGGAGCATTACCGATAGCTCAAGGGAGCCTTCTCTCAAACAATCTGCCTGGACTAGACGAGGTGTCCTATTTGCAAAAGTCATGAAACTCGGCAGAAATCAGCAGCACATGTATACACCAACAATAACGTGTATGAAATCATACAGTCATCGCTTCACAAACATTTTCAGGAAAAGTGAAAAACTATCTTTGTTTACTTTTAAACCGCAGACGATGTAGTCTACAATCATAGTCGTATTGTCCCTCTTAGCGCGTGATGTCAGCATTCCTCCCAATGAATGCACATGGAACAGACCGAAGCGCACAACAGTCTCCGGTCTCTAGGCTATAGGTTTCGGACGACCCGCCCAAAACCTCGTCAAAATCTTCTGAACAGATATAGTTTTGCTGTAAGTCGGTTTCCAGTTCTATTATTTGGAGGGAAGTTATAATATGCCATAGAACTGCAAGAATGGTAGGGGTGTGGCTAAATTGTGCCCTATAAATAATATGAAGGTTATTCACTGCCTGCCGTCTATTGTCAGTACAACAGATTATGCGGGAGTCGCGCTGCTTATTACCCGAGTGGAGAAAAGCCAGACCTGCATATACACAGGCTTTTCTCCTCTTGGGGTGAAGAACGGGTTAGCTATCTCAGTACCCAACCATGAAAAGCCTCCAGAGTTATTACACATTTAATGGACCCATGGTACTTGAGAGGGGAAGGGAGAAAGAAAGGTGGTAGATATCGTTTTGCACCAAAATGTTTAGTAAGTTCTCAGAGCTTTTCAGTTTTTTCTGTTTGTACCCTAGTTAAGATACCCACTTTGTACATTGATATTTCTCTGTTTTATTCATACATGTAGACTAAAGGTGTATCACGGCATATACCACCTCAGCTAACACTAGTTTGCCACAAATCTGCAGTTGACTTGAAGACATCACCTTTTTGCACAGGTTCATTGACCGGGTCCTACGTTTCAGTAAGTTGCAGAGTCGTACAACAGATCATATCATGTTATCTGTGGTGGCCTGAAGATTATGTAGTTCACTTCACTCAGCTTGTGATTAAGTTTGGTGGGTCTTTGCATCATGGAGCAGGATTTAATGTGAGAAGAAGTGAAAGGATTTCAAGAAATGACACTCAAATAGCATTGTGTATATCCCTGATAATTATTTTAAAGCCATGTGTCATTCTGTAAAGGAATCTTTGTGAAGGCAATATTTTGGAATATAGTGATTTTGAGATATTATACAGTATATGGATGAACTCCAATATGTACACATACACAAAGTAATATATTTATGTAATTTTCAGATGTATTTGTATGTATTGATTTCATGTAGATATGTAGATAACATAGCCCATATTGTGAAGTCTGGTTAAGTCCAGTTGACCTTCAAAGACATACATTTGATAGGTGCAGCAATTTAATCTGATTGGCTACTTTGATTTATGCACAGAGTATCCTTAAAACAAAGAAGATGCTTTTAAGGAAGAATTGAATTGAAGATTATGCATTTAATCTTTAAATCTGAAGTATTGAACAACTTTGAAGTGAAGCATTCTGTATTAACAGTCAATATACGGCCAGAACTTGAGTGGATCATTTTTTCTGTAACTTGGTCATCTATTGAAAAAGTATACATTGACTGCAATCAATTGTAACTTTGGATACCAGTAAGGGTTTCTGATATGGAGAGTTGTTACCAATTGCAAATCAGTCGTTTTGGTGTTGGGCCCACTTTCTATGTCTGGCATATGTGCTATCTTTATTTGGGCCCACTTTGTATGTTCCGTATACAGGGGGTTTCAAGCGATTTCTGATCCAGGTTCTTGTCTTAAAAAGATTTGCGATTGATGGTAACTTGACTTGTAATTGGCATCGATCGTAACTCTGTACATTAGATACAGGGGATTTGACTAGACATCGATTCATATCAATAGCAACTCTTTGTGAGCTGGGGCCCTGCTTTTTGTAGCTGATATCCATCTCATTAGCAAGTTACATAACCAGACTTTATGAAATGGGCCCCTGTGTGAGTGTGATGGTCCCCTTGCTGTGGTTTGACTGCACTGTTTGTGAACTTACAGTACATAGTACACTTCAGTTTGTTTAACACTCCCAGTACTGAACACCGATTGTATAGTGTCAGTTGCTATGCAGTTGTTTGATTCTTGAACTGAGAGGGACACTGTAAGTCTAGGTAAAATGTGTAGGTTTTTTTTTATGTGCATGTAGGTATTTCAGACATTGTTGTAATTGTTTATTTTTATTTTTTTTTCTTATATCCTCCTACTATTCTCCATTTTATGTGCTTCTATATTCTTCTCATCTTTCTTCAGTTTCCATCTTGTCATCTTTTTTCTTTTCTTTGCTATCAAATCTCATTCATACTGCGCTTCATCATTCCAGTAGATAGGATTGTTTTAGCTACAATATTATGATTATCTTCTGTCACATATTGATTTGGGTAATGATATGTTGGGATGATTTGGGCAATGAAGTTACTTTATTCAGGGAGTTGGTGGATGATGTATAGTAGTGAAATAGAAGAGTTTGATTGTCCAAAGCTCAAATATTTCAAGTTCTCATTTTTTCACTCATAAAAAGCCCATAACCTAATACTTCACATTTTAATTTGTATACATGTTCAGATTTTAAGTGTTGCCCCTTATATAAGTAATGACATGATAATCTCTGATAAGGAGGATCGGTAAGCTGAGTTTTAATGTCATCAAATACAAACACTGGATGTACAGGTGATATCAAATGTGCAATGTCTGATTTTGATAATATTTGCCATTTTAGAAGATGCAATTGTATATGTCATATTTTAGTAAATGATTGCAGTGAAGTAATCTGATGGCCCATATAATGTTCAGTTCACCTCCCAATGAGCCGTGTGTATACCACGTAGATGAGTCACGCTGCCTGAGAAAGAAAAACAAAGAGAGTGTGGATGGAATGGATCAGTCGGTCTTGAGGCACACAGTATGTGCAGTTCGACCTCGATTATCTGGCCACGTCGGGACCGGTGGTCGTCGGGAAAATCGATATGGCCGGATAAGAGAGATATGTTAAAATAAGCACCTTCTAGTGTGTTATTGTAGGGGTATACATGTGTTACACATTACCAATTAACCAGCGTTATGATTATTTCCTCAAAATGCACAGAACAGCAACAGAAATTACTCCAAAATCTCAACAAAATACGATCTTCGCTACAATCATTGCAGTGATTGTCAGAATGTCCTACAGAGTATTCGCATGATCATGGTAGCATGTGTGTTTGTCTGAAGTGATTTTGGCACTGAAAATTCATAAAAACATTGAAAAAAAAAACATTGAAAAAATCAGTGGGTCGGCGTCCAGTTAACAGAGACGGCCAGAAATCGATGGCCGTATAATCGAGGTCGAACTGTACTCCATCATACAGTGTAGCAGATAACGGGGTTTTGTATCTGAACCATTTGAATGCCATATGAAATGCTGCTCTATGGACTGCGTGTGTATTGATGGTGGAATATTCCACAAGTGGCAGGTTCAGGGTTAAGTTACTACGCTCTATTGAAGAGCGCTCTGTATCTATATGAAGAAAAAAACGGGTATATCCCCCAGAGCAGTGTACAAAAACGATCATACATGTATGTCACGTATACCTCGTCACTGTGTAAAACAAATACTTCGCACTGCTCTTGATCACTTGTGATTTGCTACTCTTTAATTAATCCTCTAATTGATACAGGCTTATTGGTACCAATGGGCTTGATAAATCAAATATCATGAAAGAAACTAATAATGTAATGCAACGAGTACCGAAGTGTGTCGCCGTATCCATTTGTATAATGTAGGTTTCTAAACCACAGCGCTCTTGAAAGTGAGAGTTTGACTGGCACGACGTTGTCTAGCGGGCTAGTGTCGGGCACTTTTATTGAGAGATCTTGCTATGATCACCGCTGTGTGCTAGCTAAACCCACTTAGATTACAACCACTTGCCTGGACCACATGCTCATATGTGACGTCACACTGTAGTACTCTGTAATAGTTAGTTATTTTTAATGTAAGAGTTAAGGGCAACGTGCATGATAAAATCACTTTGATTACTCAGTGACTGTATTCACCGAAGGGGACTCCAACCTCATGCGTGTAATACGCTATGATTGCACGCAGTATAAGCCCAAATGGTTTGTGTGTTCAGAGACAACGTTCGTCATATTTTCATATCAAGCATTGGCAGAGTGTTTGTCAATAAATCAGAAGTACTAATACTACAGCAGCAGCACAAGTGAAGTGTTAATTCTTTATCGTCTGTACAACAGGGGAGTGTTTCACCAAGCTGTTCGTAAGGTACGAACGATTTTACGAACGACTGGTGATCCCTTCTTGTGCTAAATCAGATTCTCAATGAACAAAGTGTGATATCGCATTTAGCACAAGAAGGGATCACCAGTCGTTCGTAAAGTCGTTCGTAACTTACGAACAGCTTGGTGAAACACCCCCAGGTGGCTGAGTTTGATGATGATGTGGTGAATGATATGGGAAAGTTTTTATTTTTTACGTGATGTTTATTTCTCCAAATTATACAGAGTACCGAAGTGGTGTCATGTCCATTGTTGCGCCGGCTTCTGGTTCTAATCAACATCCCGCAAATTACACTGACACTGGTCAGACATTGTCTAGCTGGCTAGTGTTGTACAATCCCAATGATTGATAGTCCCGTTATGGTCACCGATGAATGCTTTACCCTCTAGTTTAGAACCAGTTAACATGGTAACATGCTCGCATTACGTCACACTTCGGTACTCTATAACATTTACAATGGGATGTACGTAAACCTTAAATCATAAACATTACAGTTCAAACAAATGAAAGAAGAAATTACAAAGCACAGTGTACACAAAAAGGCCGGGAGCCCAGAAGATTTATTCATGTGAAGAGGGCCCGAACAAATGACCCCATACTGGTCGAAAAAGTGAACCCTGGACATCACAAAATCCCAACGTCATTCCACTCATGTGAAAGTAAAGAGCTTAATACGCTCTTTCATTTGATACCAAATTCGTCATGGTACTATTTATATTTCTAAAGATATAGTAAATTTTACTATATTTGGCAAGCGAACAAATTTCACTGAATTCCACGGGTGTGTGTAAACTTTTGGCCTCAACTGTATATTGCAGTCCTACATGTCATTGTGGGGTATATACTTTGTGACCCGGGAAACTGACACCCCATGCATTTTCATCTGCTTTACACACCAAGCATTTAGAAACAGAGATGAGGGAAATGAAGAAGAATATATAAAAGGAGCAGAAGAAGAAATAGAATAAGGAGAGAAAGAAGAAAGGTAATGATAAGAAGAAAACAAGTAAAAGAAGAAATAAGGAGAATGGTAGAAAGGGTAGGAAAGAAAAATAAGGAAGGGGGGGGGGGAGGGGTGGGTGGGAGTGCATGAGGCATGAGAAAAGTAAAATAAATTCAGAGGATTAAGAAAAATCAAGGAAATAAAGAAAAAAGAGAATAAAGGTACACAAAACGCATAAGGCGATGTAGAAGAACAAGACGAAAATAAAGATGATAAGGAAAAGAACATAAGATAAGAAGAGGAAGAAAGAAGATAATGAGATATATAAAGAAGAATAAAGAGTAGAAGGGGAAGAAAGACGATAAGTGAGAGAAGAGGAAAGGGGATGGCAAGGGGAAGAACAAAGTTCATGACGAGAAAAGAAGAAAGACACTAAGAGAGAAGATTAACTAAGGCAATAACATGTGAAGTAATGAGAACAGTGAGAAAAAGGAAAGAGAGAAGAAGTGAAAGAAATTAAGAGATAGAAGAGGAAGAAAGACAATAAGGACGACTACGTGTTGCAATGTGTTCTAAGACAAAATATAGGGAGTCTTTGTGTTGTTTTGTTAAACAATTTGAAATGTGATTACCTATCAAAAGACGTCATTGAAAATCCAGTTAGGTAAGGACTATACCGATAAGAACACCTGTTCAGTTCACATATATCTATAGAGTTTAGACATAGACAAGTTAAAACAACATTACATTCTTGTATTGGGGTACGCCGAACAAGTTGGCAAGCTGTAAGATGTGTGCTTTGCAGTGGTGAGAAAAATAATGTAATAAACACAGCAAAAAAAGTAAGTCCCCCCCCCCCAAGCAAAATGTAAGAACTTTTTATTGAAGAGGTTTTGAGCAACATAACTCTAAAGGATTTTACCTTCACTTATATCGACTAACTTCTGTGTGAAAATCACATTGATCTACTCAGTCATGCATGAGTGAGCACACATTAAAGGAAAAATGTCACTTTTCAAAAGTCACAAGGGTAATTTTGGGATTCTGTCATATAAATTTTTAATGAATTCTATTTCTGGTGCATAATTTATGTCTTTTCATTGTTAATCATCCATCTCTCAACACACTAACACCTATCCTGACACTTAGCCCATTGTTCTGGTTGAGTGAGCATAGTTTAAAACATATTCATCCCTCTTGAGTTTGAAAGTTTTAAAAACGCTTTATTTTAGTGAAAAAATAAAACTCTGGATATTTTGACAAAAATGTAACATGATCTGTTATGTGAACATAAGAAGCCATTTTCATGATCATGAAAGTTCATCTGTGTTGGTATGTAGATAACGTGAAGTTAAAAAACATTTCCATGTCATAGAAGTGAATACACTTTAAAAATCGCACAAGAAATGCAAAATTTTACTGTTAAAACGACATAAACATTTACCCTTGTGACTTTTGAAAAGTGACAATTTTACCTTTAATGTGTGCTCACTCATGCATGACTGAGTGGATTCATGTGATTTTCACACGGGAGTTAATATCAAAGTGAAGGTACAATCCTGCCAAATTATGTTGCTCTAAACCTCTCGGATAAAAAGTTATGTTATTTTGCTTAAGGGGGGGGGGGGGGCTTACTTTTTTTTGTTGTGTTTAATTGGGTTAATTCCTCGTGTCTGTATGTACAGTTGAGGCCAAAAATTTACATACACCCATGGAATTCAGTTAAATTTGTTCGCGTGCCAAACATAGTAAAATGTACTTTATTTTCAGAAATATGAATACTTCCATGACAAATTTGGTACGAAATGAAAGAGCGTATCAAGTTCGTTCACATGATTGGAATTCCGTTGGGGTGAAATCATATTTCAGTTGGAATTTTCTTTGAAGAAAAAGAGTAATATTCGTGCCAAATGTATTCTATATTGTTTGTTATTATATTTTCAAACGTCGCTTCATATAAGTGTATAAATGTCAAATCTATGATATATATTACAATTTCTGTAGTATTATGTCACCACTAAACAAAACGTGTAATCTGGAATGTTTGTGTTGAGAAGTAACTAGCACAAATATGAAATGTTTTTGCCAAGTTTTGATTTTTAATTTGTCTAAAATATAAAGATTTTCTGGGGAAAAATGACTCCTAAATATTTTTCAGCTCCTGATAACAAAGTAATGTGATGAAGGGACATGACATACTTATTTGTTTGATATCAAATTCGTCATGATAGCACAAATATTTCATAAGATACAATAAATTTTATGACGTTTGGCAAGTATTAACCTTTCCTTGAATTTCCCGGGTGTATGTAAACTTCTGGCCTCAACTGTATATGTATACTTTTGAATTTCTGGTGAAGACATATGTCCATGTCACATAGGCATGATAACGGGTAAACATAGATATACGATAGATGGATTTATACAATGTGATCCGATTTTGTATTCCACACTCCACAATATCCTTATCTTAGTAAGTATGGATTATCCGTATAGATTTGAATGACGCGCGTCCGGAAGATAACGGGCGATTTGTGGCGGCAGATCCGCGGCCCGTGGCTATATAAACAGCAGGAGATATGGGGTTTGTCATAGTCTGTTCCAGTCTTCTGCTGACCAAGACAACCTAATCGTGAGTATCAGCTGACCACTTATATGTTCTCTTTTGCAGGATGCTAACTATCTTCGCCGGGTTGAGGGGAAGAAGGACACTATTGTCGTGAGACTCATTGAACACAAGCAGATGCCACGGCCAAACTTTGTAAAGCAGTATAGCTCGATTCTGGACCCTCCGATTGCGATAGCACATTGCGATTGCGATTGATACTGATCTCAACTCGGCACATTTGGGATTGGGAAATGGGATCGATCCAGATCCGTCTCAATTCCATATAATGCACTGCTCTGGTCCTGATTGCATTAATGACAACACCCTTCTAGCTTCTGTGCCTAAACAGACGTAGTAATTGGTTTGATTCCTGATCACATCATAACTTCACACGATTCACAGTTGCTCTCTTTACCGGTAAACTTACTATCTAAATTCAAAATTAAATGCTAACGCTCCTATTATCTAGTATGTGGATGACGTCTGGCATAACCGTTCGCGAATGCATGTTCGGTTTGAAAGAATAGAACTTCAAATTCCTGCAAAAAAGGCCAGGACAATCTTACAAGCAAGATAGCCAAGGTTCATCATGCACAACGACCTTCCAGTATTCATGATGATATTACGGTAATATGGGAACACAACCAGAAAGCAGATTGTAGCATCTTTTGTCGACGTGTATTCATGTGAATTGATTTATCATGTCTATGCTTTAAAACGTTTAAAAAGTTCACGAAGACAACTAATCAGTATTCTGGTTCAACACACGTCGTGTGTGTATTCGGTGGAGTTCTAATAGTAATATACCATTTTCGTTATGTATGCAAATGTTATTCACGTCGTTCAAACAATACATTACTAATGATAATCCCAAAGCTTGTCCGAGATTTATTCGAGTAGCAACAACTAATAGATTCAGAGAGTGTTCCATTCATTGAAACTAAAACACGAAATACAGGTGAATTCTAGTAACGCGTCACGCGTCACCAGGCAGAAAGTGGTTTATTGCGCAATGTTCGTGTATTAATACCATTTTTTGCATGTGTTTCATAATGTTGTTTCGTTATATTTGACAGAAGATGCGCGGTCTGACTGTTTGCGTGTTCGTCGCCCTTGTGGCTGCCGCCTGCGGCATGATCGCCCCTCTCCAGCAAGTCAGGGAGAAGATCCAGGACAAGTACCTCGTCATGTTCGACGTAAGAAAGCAAATGTACTCCCATACCAAGCTAGATGCATTTTGATTTCCCCCTGCATTGAGTAGTGTCGTAGCGGTCGCCACTTATTTCGCGGCAGTTACATTTTTTTTTATTGGAATTTGGTATTGCCCGTTAAACTTGTGACTACGTCCTAATGAAGTATGTATATCTTCAAATATTTTTGTTAATCATTTGGTGGCCGCAATATAAGGAGGGGAGGGGGGGGGGGGGGGCGCCGATCATATTACATGGCGTCCTTACGCCGAAGAAGGATGGACGATGGACTATTGGTCAGTTGCCGCAGGGCATTAGTTTTGAACAACTTGTCGTATTACCCAAAGCGCACAGGCCATGCAGACTGAATGAGTTAGGTGATGAACCAACAATGCCTTTGTCTGTTCCCTCGACCCTCTACAGGACAGCCTAGACGCCAACGAGTTCGCTAGCCGTGTGAAGAGCGCCCTCTCCACCCGCAGCTTCAGGCTGGCCCGTATCAGCAAGGTCTTCAAGAACATGAAGACTCTCTCGCTCGAGCTCAGCGAGGACGCTGTCGAATTCGTGAGTAACATAACTAGTTTGTAGACTACAGAAGTGTGTCGTCATAACTCATGAAACATACGTGGTCATGACAACTTCATTTTTTATCCTTCCGGAGAGCATATATTTTGGCCCCGGTGCTAGGCCGGGAGCTCATTGTGAATGATTATGTTCGAGAATAGGCCCACTAAAAACTGTAGGACCAGTAATCTTCTCAAGTGAGTACATGGGTTAATTTAAAAACAGAAACTGCATAACAGTGGGTGTCATGACATGATTTCAGTATTACGTTTTTATACTTAACACAAGTATGTCATGTTGGATTTTCGTGGTATAAAACCAATATCTAGGATCATGTCATATGATTAATGCCCTATAGGATGCGTTGAGTAGTTGATTACATGAAAAGCTCCGGAACATCATTAATTGTTTAATATTTTATTTGGTTAATGTGCGTGTAAAAAAACAAACGGTATTGGTGATCAGTAGCGAAGCCAGACGGCTGAATGTGTGTCATGTCATGTGTGTTTGAAAAAGGTGAAGAGTGCTGGGTGGGGCGGTCTGGGAAATGTGCAGTATACAAATACCGACACTTGATGCATATTGGCCGTTTCTATCTTTGACTGCACCGCGTTGAACAGAACAGATCTTCCATGTGAGAATAGTAACGCTTCTTTTTGTATTGTTCAGCTTCGTCGCTTCGACGGAGTCGTGCACGTTGAGGAGGACGCCGTCGTCCGCACTCAGGCTGTCGCCTCCTGGGGTCTCGACCGTATCGACCAGAGGAACCTCCCCCTCGACAACTCCTACAGCCCCATGAGTAAGCGCCACATTCTCCAGCCCGCTTTAGACTATCGCTAGTCTCGGTTCTAGCCACCTTTTATTAGCCCAAATTCGTGTACACCGTGCGACGGAACACAGCTTCGAGCGATTGCGCGATCGCCGAGAATATTCTCCCCGCTGGCAATTCTCGGCGATCGTGCGATCTCTCGAATCGTTCAGCTGAGTTCCGTCGCGCGCTGTATACACGGATTTAAGCTGATAAAATGCGGCTAGAACTTAGACTAAGCCATCGCAGACGACACGGTTTTTAATTAATTTCTCTCTCCTGTCCTTTGTCTTATTTCATTCCACCCTGTCTCATTCCTTTTCGTCCTTCAGAATTAATGATACATTGTACAACTCCCAATCTGTATGAAATCATAGCTTGATATTTTTATTTAGTTATTCATTATCATTTTGTTTACAGCTAACGACTTTCTCTCTTTTCTTTTCTTCTTCCAGACAACGGTGATGGCGTCAACGTGTACGTGATCGATACCGGTGTGTGGCCCACCCACAACGAGTTCGGAAACCGCGCTGTCGCTGCCTACGATGCCATCGGTAACAACAACGTGAGTAACATATCAGTAGCGATTTGAATTGTTTGTTTCTTCTATCTACTGTAGTTCGTCCAGATATTGGTAGCATGGTCTTAAGGCTCTTAGACGCGTCTAAACCAGGCAATCTACTAGAATGGTCTGGCTGCAGTAGACTAATCATTCTCGATTTCTTCTCCAGCTCAAAAAGAATGATATAGTGACTGGTCATAGAATATAATATTATATTATGTATTGTTATTATCATTTATATCATATCATATAATTATATATTATATATTATATCATATAGTTATAGATTATATTCAAAGAATTATAAATATCAAACAGCTAGGGAACCAGGCTATCCACTGAGAAATACATCAAGACAGGGCTTGGCAGCATTACAACATCGAATTCTGAGAGACTGAGAGGATGCTGAGCTATGCATATAGTTAGGAGCAACAAACGCTAACGAACCATCATGTCTTATTGCAATTAAATCGTCTGAAAATAAACATCGATGATTCCTTGACATCCCTTGACTTCAATGTAAAAAACATCTAGTACGAGACCATTATTGCAAACCAGCCGCGATAAAAGCTGACGAATAAAAAATGGAGAGGAAAGAAAAGCAGAATGAATGGACGGCGTTAGCTGAGGAATAAACATCGGTGTCCATGGTGTATTTTAACATTTTTATCGAACGCTTCATGATCGTATTTCCACAAGGCACGGCAGATTGCGGTCAGTTCCGTGAAGGGCTTATAACTCATCTCTGTGCCATTGATACATTCAAGCATAAGTAACGCAGATATATATCCTATGAAATGAATCGCCTTTCTGCTCGCTTTGTTTCCAGGGAGTGGACTGTAACGGACACGGAACCCACTGCGCCGGTACTGTCGGTGGAACCAACTACGGAGTCGCCAAGAACGCCAACATCTACGGAATCCGTGTCCTCGGCTGTCTCGGATCCGGTTCCACCTCCGGCATCGTCGACGGAATGGACTGGGTGGTCTCCAACGGCCGCAGGCCCGGAGTCGTCTCCATGTCTCTCGGAGGAGGAGCTTCCACCACCACCGACGCCGGAGTCAAGCGCATGTACGACGCTGGCTTCACCGTCTCCGTTGCCGCCGGTAACAGCGACGAGGACGCATGCGGTACCTCCCCCGCCAGGTCCGGATATGTAAGTACCCAGATGTTGAACCATAAGTAGCACGATCATGATGATTGGTAAATTAGTTTAGTATTCATTTCACAAACGAACGTCAAATAAAAGTTACGAAATAACGGTAAAAGTGTCTTAACAGTATATATGCTCTTAAGCCATTGCATGCTGGACCAAGAAGTTCTCAACATGCTCAATAGGATTTGTGTGTAATATTGGTGAAATAAGCCACAAATGGCACATTAAGGGTTAAGAGAAGATAAAGGGGATAATAAGGATTATGACGGAAGGTGATCACAACGCGGAAGTGTATTGGAAAACTATTAGCTTACATTTTGAGCGGTCAGCTATTTCAAAGCAAGTGTCTTCACCATTCCAGGGGTCAATACACGTGTCACACGTATTTATCTTCCTAATGTGTTATGAAAACGATAGCTTACTTTGATCGTACGTCATCATTGTCACTCTGATATCTGTTATGAAAAACAACGATAGCTTACTTTGATCGTACGTCATCATTGTCACTGTGATATTTGTCCACCATAGGCTCTGACCGTCGGAGCCACCGACAACACCGACGCCCGTGCCTACTTCTCCAACTACGGCTCTTGCCTCAACATCTTCGGACCGGGAGTCGACATCACCTCCGCCTGGAAGGGCTCTGACAGCGCCATCAGCACCATCAGCGGTACCTCAATGGCCTGCCCCCACGTCTCCGGTAGGTTCAGACTCATTCTTACCAGGGATGTGTTAGGAAGGAGAAACAACTCAAGCACAATATCTGTATGGATACTAAAGCGTGCTAAGGAATGTTAAAAGAATTCCACAATCACTACCATGCTTTGATGCCCCATGCGCAGTCCAGACATTTAGCTGCTGTCAAATTGGAAAGCAATATCTTTAATTTCCTCTTTTGTCTCTCGGAGCTGTGTTTCTTATCACATTTCTTTGCAATTTTCACCACTAAAGGTCCTGTACTCAGCTTTCTCCTAAATAATTGTTGAATGATGCACAAACGAAGAAATAAGATAATATTCTCACCTATACAATTAACAATTTTTTCACTTTCCGGCGATTTCCGGAAATGAGGGATTCAATCATGATCAAAATTATATCTAAAGCTGTTTATTTTCATTAACAGAGTTTGCGTGCATCTGTGATAAGAAAAAAACTGTTTATTTTTGTTCGCTGATAACTCTTTTCCGTATAAAAGTATTGATGCAATGTAACAGAACTGGCACGCATGGGTTTAAAGAAAGAAAGTTGCTTCATATCCTTCCATAACACATCCCTGTTCTTACCACGCTAGCTCACGTTAATACTACGTTCCCACGAGCCCGCATTGCTGCGGCCCGTTGCATGTTCTTTTTTTTTTTTTTAAGTCTTTATGCACCATAGACGCATCTTTTCACAAGTTGTATACAGAAATCACACTGAGCAACATATAGAGTCAAGCTCCGGCACCATCTCCACGACATAAATAAAAGTATTGTGTCACTAATATACTATGAATCAACATCACTGTATTAATGCAAGTGGACTGGATTGGGTTGCCATGTAGTCTAGGTTCTATATTTTATCAGCCCGAATTCGCATTCGTGTGCACAGGGCGCGGCCGAACTCAGAGCAACGATCATGACGATCCGAGCGATTGCGTGTATCATTTTTCCGGGCTGGCAATATCATCGGGGATCAAGTGATCGCTCCTATCGTTGCGCTGAGTTCCGTCGCGCGCTGTGTTCACAAATATTCGGGCTGATAAAAATGCGGCTAGAACATAGCGTCGTGGCCATAGTGCTCGGGTATCAATACGGCATACATTTATTACTATCATGTTCTTATCTGTGTTCTCTTCCTCCCTTCCTCCCTCTCTCGACCCCTAGGCGTTGCCGCTCTCGTGCTCGCTTCCAGCCCCAACATGACCCCGTCCTCCGTCTACTCCTACATCCTGAACCAGGCCACCAGCGGCAAGGTCACCAACCGCGGCTGGCTCTCCCCCAACCTCCTCCTCTACACCAACTAAGCTGGGTGGAAGAAGAAAGACAGACGTCCAATCAGATGATTATGTTGACGCCATCACACATATTGATTACAATAACTTATTCTGCTGATAGATCGAATGCATCTACTGAAGTGATTCCAATAAAGTGCAATATCATAATCTAACATTCAGTGTCACGTGTCAGATGTATAATGTTTCTGTTATGCAGGATCATGATGAATATTTAGCATAATACTAATGAATTAGGAAATGTATACACGACTAAGGTTTCTGTGTGTGTGTGTGTGTGTGTGTGTAATGTATGCGTGTGTTTTCGTAAATGTATGTGTGTGTATAGTGTACCAGTGCATGTATGAATTTCATTAACAAATATCACCATCATTGTACGTGCAAAAGTATGTGTATGTCTCTCTTTCTATAATAATTTGAAAGTGTATGTGTGTTTGTGTGTATGTATACACCAAATTGCTGTGTGCCTACATGTGTATTTGTCATTGCATGCTTTAGTCTATTGGGCGGTAATAGTGAAGGTGTGAGGGGGTATATGCCTTCTCCAATGTTGTATCTACCTAGCTCATAAATGAAAAACCACTGCCGAGTGCAAAACAAAATGAAATTCCTACGTTATTTAGATACACTCACATACACACACACATACACACACACACAAACACACACACCCACACACACACACATACACACACATATACATACACATACACACACACATACACACACACACATACACACACACATACACACACACACTCACACACATACATACATACACACAGTACTAGACAAACATCATCGCTATATTAAACAAATTCCATGAATGCGATATTCTTTTTTTATTAATTGATGCCTTTATGGATGATTAGGCCTAATATTCACAAAAAGAGTAAACTTTAATCAGGATAAACTGTTTAAAATGTGAAATGAGTGAAATCTAGTACGTAGTAAATGTTTTAAATGCTATTTTTTGTTTTTCTTGATGCATCAAGAAACAAGACTATGATATTTACCTGACAGTCTATCATGTCTATTGTCAGCTGTTTGTTGGTAGGTGTATGTGTTGGTCAAAGTCTATAATACATCAACATGTCTGGATATGAGCAGTTTTCGGCCAAATATACATCTGCAGGCCTACATCTCTTAATGGTGAATACAGTTTAATGCCAATACATGAAACAGTTGTATTATGACGTATGTCATTAATATGCTTCTTATAAAATACTACAACGGATTTTGAAGAATCTGATTTTTTATAATCATATAAAACATACATCGTTCATCAGTATAATCCCGATGATGACTATACACTGTTTATACACCGTCTCAAAACCGATACAATTCCCTGACTATGACAACATTCACTGCATTATAAATGTACAATGTAATGTTGAGGTCGTTGGTTCAGATGACAGTGTATCTGTATTTCGTCATACCCCAATCTCTTGTCGTCTTCTACTTTCACTACATGTCGCTTATTTATTTTTACAAATGTAATTGTTTTTCTTTCTTCTCCATCCCCCTTTTTCCATAGGCTTATTTTTCTCTTCCTCGGTCATCTTACTTCTCCTACGCGATTCTTCTCCTCTTAATCACCTCTCCTTCCGTTTATCTTTCCCTCAACCCCTCCTACTCCTCATCTCATTATACGTCTTATCTTCCTTCCTCAACTCGCTGCTTCTCAAGTTTGCTTTGTTGATTAATGATTTTCCTATCATAATAATCACGTACTTATGTACGTGATCTATATGTAATCTCTATGTTTCTGCAAACATTCTAATAATTCTTTTTGCTTGATATACTCGATTTAAATTGCGTATTAATTTCTAAAAATACATTATAAGCCACTCAGACCCTCCCATATTTGACTTATCTTGGCATAAAAAGAACTACACTGCTTGAATTAAAAAGCGCTTTTCTTGTTTATATTGGTTTGTTTGAACGTTTCATTATGAATTATCCTTTTATATTGATATTTTATACGTAGAGTGTTTTCTTTCATTTTCAAAGGAAAGAATCCAGACTTAATTGACTCTGAAACGAATTAGCAAAGATCCAATTTTGAAAGACAGCTCGTCCCTTGTTCAGATCACCACGAAACCATCGAAACATTGACAAAACATAGAGAAGTGTTGGCAAGCTGTATATTCATAATTTGAAACTGATACATAGTGTAAAATTCAAATAACGCACGTAAACAACGTCTGATTAATAGTCTTTACCTCAGGCTCTTAGCAGTTTGTGTTGAAATATCTGCTTTATTGATTAATATAATTATTAAATAATAAAACGCATTATGAAAAAAAAAACAATGTTCTATAGAAGGAATCATCTCCAAAGTTTGGTAATTACTCATAAAAGAAGGATTTCACATATGCATAATAACCACATAGATGCTGTAACAAAGACTAATACTTTTTTCGTAGTACGAAAAAAGTCGGTTTGAAATTTAACGGCTGAAATTTTTACATATACAGAAAGCTTCAACATGCTATATTCTTAGAAATGGTCTTGAATCACACTTTTTTCAATTTACGATCGTAATAGACGATTTCAAATTTTAAGCTTGCAAAAGGGACGGACAATCTTTAAGTGTATTTTTTTTGTAAGTAATTGCAACAAGCAATTCGCAACGTTTCACACACAATCACACACAAATCTCTCTATGAAAGATAAGATAAACAGTCAAATACCTGCATGATGCATCCCCACTATTCCTTAGAAATAATCAACACATTTGTTTGAATCCATTAAACTTTCTGGTTTGCCGTCTCATATACTATTCCCTTTTGATCCACCCTTCCCTTTTCCTGTGACCTCGATCGGGTCTGGCTTTGTGGAGTTGACACGTCGTAGACAGCTATCTTCTCCCTCTCTCCTCGCCATCCCGGCCCGAGGTCCATTTCTTGGTACTGGCTTTCAGTCACAGCCGCGTTATTCAAACCAGCGTAGGGGTGTGCATCTGCCTTCAGCTTGTCCATGGAAGCTTTCAGTTTGGTGTGGGACATTCTGTCAACAAAAAATAGTCATTGTAAATATGATGATAGTTTGGGTAAGCGCTGTCAACCTCACTATCTATTTATAAAATATTAAGCCTGGGTAGCAAAAATTACTTGTATACTTTCATTCGTATATTCGGTTACAGTTCAATTTTCCGAAGGTTCGTTATTCCGAAGGTTCGTCATTCCGAATGTTCGTTATTCGGAAGGTTCGTAATTCTGAAACACGTAAATTGCCTATACCTCGCTGTTCGTTAGTCCTAAAACGAAAAAGGGGAGGGGAGAATCACCGTTGCTGTTCAATCGTTATGGGGGTTGGAAGGGGCCGATCTATCATTACCAAGGACGATTAAATACGCAGATTTCTTTCAAAGGGGTGATCATTGGCTTATGGGGCTAGTTCATTTTCATGCAAGAATCGATATCATGTTTATCTCTCTTGCCAGACCTTTAAATTTCGCTGGGGGAGTATGATTATTGGTGCATTTTGACATTTTTTGTCTAATTTCAAAATTTCTACTAAAAGATCCACTCTTGATTAAATGTTTTTACCACTTTATACAAACCTTAAAAAAATGTCGCTCTGCGCGGGATGGGGGGGGGGGGGGGGGGGTTGTTTGAACCAGAATAGTAGCGATTAAGACCTCAAACGGGAGCGTAGATCCCCCCTTTTTTGAAAATTTCACTTTTTGGGTCCATTTTCGGACTAACGAACCTTTTCACATTTTCGGACTAACGAACCTTTTTACCTTTTCGGACTGACGAACGGGTTACGCCATTTTCTGACCCACTTTATCTGACACACTTTTTCTGACACACTTTTTTTTGCCATTCACTCTGTACACGGGGCAGTTTTCATGAGACGGCCTCTTTTATTGGCTACTGTGCTAATGAATATTCAAGACTATGGTATGACTTGTCGAACGTCGCGCCGGCCAAAGAGGCGGCCAGGAGCAGGTGAGCTGGTAACCCTACAGGGCTCCGCAGTTGATGCAATCTCTCTCTGGAGGTCCATGTTTTGCCGTCAGCCGGGGGCAAGGATGTGCGTTTGTTTACAATCTGTCACCCCATCGCTTCATGCATATTCATTAATCTCTCTGCAAAGCCTGAATATTCATGTTTGCTGCGCCAACACCGCGCATGCGCAGTCTATTTTTGACTTTCCAAGATAGCTGCTACAACATGGGAACATTTTGACAGGACTGGATAATCACGTTTTTTTTTTCTCATATTAATTTTCAAATCAGGATTCTACAGGGTTTGCTGGTTGTCCAGGAAGTTCGTGAGTGTATATCAGTAGAAATTTTTTAACTTTGAAAGTATTATGTCCAAAATAAGCGAACCAAACTGACGGTTTGCGGCACATGTCGCAGCGCAGCCCTGTAGGGTTACCAGCTCACCAGCTCCTGGCCGCCTCTTTGGCCGGCGCGACGTTCGACAAGCCATACCATAGTCTTGAATATTCATTAGCACAGTAGCCAATAACAGAGGCCGTCTCATGAAAACTGCCCCGTGTAAAGAGTGGATGGCAAAAAAAGTGTGTCAGAAAGAGTGTGTCAGATAAAGTGGGTCAGGAAATGGCGTAACCCCTGACGAACCTTATTTCTTTTTCGGACTAATGAACCTTATTTCGTTTTCGGACTAACGAACCTTCGGAATAGCGATCCTTTAATGGAATAACCATGGAGGTGTAGGAAGGAGTAGAAACTCGAGCATAATACATTCAAACATCTGTATGGGTTTTAAAGCGTGTTCATGAATGTCAAAAGAATTCCATAATCATGACAATGCTTTGATGTTCCATGTGCCGGGCCGACATTTAGCTGGTGTCAACTTGAAAAGAAATTTCTTTAATTTCCCATTTGTCTGTAGACGTTTTGTTTTTGACAATTTCGTTTGCAAACTATAAGGAGGTTAACGGCAGATAATGACAGATCCTTTACCCTGCTATTGTTTCGAAAAGTATTGAGGAATCATTAAAAATCGGACATATAAGCTATTTGTGTTACCTACAAAATTGACCAATTTCTTCACTTTCCGACAACTTGCGCATTTGGGGGATTCAACCACTCTCAAAAATGATATATTAAGCTGTGTATTATCATTAATGGCGTTTGTGTATGTTTGCGTGCAGCAGAGATATTTTACTTGAAAAACTTGTTTATTTGTGTTTGCTGATACCTGTTGTGCTCATGGAAGTATTAATGCTATTGACAGAACGGGACAAGCAAAATGAGACTGTACATTTCTTTTGTTCTCTCTGGGTATCCGTTGCTACACAATCATGTTCATAATTGTTCAAACACCTGAACAGCACCTGTTGAGAACACATAACTTTTCAGCGGAGTGGCACATGGGTTCAAAGAAAGAAAGTTGCTTCATATCCTTCCATAACACATCCCTGGAATAAAGAATCTTCGGAATAAAGAATGTTGCCGTATATTCAGTTCAAAACACTAAATACTAACACAAAAAACACTAACAGATTTCCGCTAACGTGGGATTCGATCACTATCAAAATAATATCTTAAGCTGTTTATTTTCATTAATAGATTTTGCGTGCACTTGCGTGCAACTAAGATATTTTAGTAGAAAAAACTGTTTATTTTTGTTCGCTGATATCTCTTTTCCTCACAAAAGCATTGATGTAATCCAACAGAACTGGACAAGCGAAATAAGACTCTACATTTCTTTTGTTCTATCTGAGAAACCGTTGCTACGCAATCCTGTTTGCTATTATTCAAACACCTGAAAAGCACATGGTGAGAAGACATTTTTTTTCGGCGGTGCCACGCATGGGTTCAAAGAAAGAAAGTTGTTTCATATCCTTCCATAACAGATCCCTGCTATAACTATGACTGCCAGCTCCTCTTAACGACACTTTTGCGTCAGTTTCACCGGGATGCCACAATAGGACATGTACATTCTACGGCACAGTCTCAGTCACAGCCGTGACTATCTGCAACTCTCTATTAACATACCTTAACCTGATGTAGAGTATAGCAATCAGGGTAGCGAAGACAGAGACCAGACAAAGAAGAACCGAAAGTGCTATTACGGCTCCTGAAAAGAGAATCAAAATCACCTGTCGTTCACATTGGCTCCTTATACATTATTATAGGTGAAGATCAAAAGTAAAAGAAGTTGAGGAAAGCTTCTCACACAGATGACAAATAATTTGAAATAAGTTAAACCTCCAATGAGCTAAAATCGAAGAACATCAAAAAGTTTTAGAGGCAGATTTGGTGACGTTTGATACATTTTTCTTCTTGTAATAATTCGTTTAATAATCAATGGCATTTTTACTTTGGGTCAAATTTTGTCATTACATTTTTTTTGTTTATTGGAATAACAGAATTTATCCAGAACACAACAATCTCCTTTGTGCATTGTAGATATGTTTACCCACAATGTCTTTTCTATCAGAAGCGTCATGAATCATACGAGTGTGTAAAGCGGTTGTCTAGCTGTGAAGTAATGGGATGACAGTTTATTTTCTTACACACATAGCGTACGTCTACAGAGACATAGACAGGTTATCAGGTCGCACACTAATACCAGGGATGTGTTATGGAAGGATATGAAACAACTCTCTTTCTTTGAACCCATGCGTGGCACCGCCAAAAAAAAAATGTCTTCTCAGCATGTGCTTTTTAGGTGTTTTGATAATAATGAACAGGATTGCGTAGCAACGGTTTCTCAGATAAAACAAAAGAAATGTAGAGTCTTATTTCGCTTGTTCTGCTGAATTGCATCAATACTTATGTGAGGAAAAGAGATATCAGCGAACAAAAATGAACAGTTTTTTCTACTAAAATATCTCAGTTGCACGCAAATGCACGCAAACTCTGTTAATGAAAATAAACAGCTTAACATTATAATTTTGATAACGCTTGAATCCCACATTTGCGGAAATCTGTAGTAGAAAGTGTAGAAATTTGTTACTTATTTAAGTAAGAATATTATCTTTTATCTTCGTTTGTGCATCATTCAACAATTATTTAGAAGAAAACCGAGTACAGGATCTTTAGTGGTGGTGTCCGTAACGTTCTTGAAAATTGCACAAAAATGTGATAAGAAACATAGCTTCCAGAGACAAAACAGTGAATTAAAGATATTGCTTTCCAAGTTGACAGCAGCTAAATGTCGGTGCCGCGCATGTGACATCAAAGCATTGTAGTGATTGTGGAATGCTTTTGACATTCATTAGCACGCTTTAGTATCCATACAGATGTTTGAATATATTATGCTCGAGTTGTTTCTCCTTCCTAACACATCCCTGCTAATAATAAACATACAACCAGTCGCAATGCGCACAAACAGAGCAACACACACACGTTCATGCACACACACAAACACCCACACATAAATATATACATAGCCATGTGCGCGCACACACACGCACACTTATCTACATAGCTTACCTTGGCTAGATTGACAATTTCTCGTTGTCCCATCTTGAGAATCTGTTCCTTCTTCATCGAGACTAGCTGTGGTGGTCTGTGCTGCGGTTGCCCCCTCATCGGCTGTATGTGTCAAATCTGATTCGGTTAGTCAATAACTAGTCAATCATTCATGGTTATTTAGACATTGATTAGTCAATCAGTCATTGGTGAGTTACATATTGATTAGTCAATCAGTCATTGGTTATTCATAAATTCAGTAGCTTATCAGTTATTTATTATTGACATATCAGTTAGTTATTTTGCAAGTTATCAAATGACCAGACAGAAATCCATTTATTACTTATTTAGCTATTGATTAGTAGATTCATTATTGGTTAGTCAGTTCGCCATTGATTAGTCAAAATGTCAATCATTAGTCAAGGATTCAATGACATACTAAACTGAAACACGTTTAAATGTGTGTCTTTTACGAGGTATTGAATTAACTGAAGGCCCCTGAAAAGAGCATCAAAATCACCTGTCGTTCACATTGCCTCTTATTACAGTGTTATAGGTTTATATCCAAATTAATAGGTGTTGAGAAAAAGCTTTTCACACTGATGAAATATAATTTGAAATAAGTTCCAACTCCAATGAAGCTGAAATTGAAACAAAGTTAAGTCAAAAGATGTCAAATGTTTTAGAAGCAGATATTTGGTGACGTTTAGTCCATTTTTATTCCTGTAATCATCAAAGTTTGACATCAAAGTTTTATATATCAGATGGTTGATTCAGAACAAAACTATGTCCATGGTGCATTACATTATGTTTACCCACAAGGTCTTTGTCAAGGCTTCGTGGTTTAGAAGGATAGACAAAAATAAGGCCAATATGAAATACCAATCTGAAGTTACAATAAGACACAATTTACTATTTATTATTTCAAGATCATTTACAAAGTACATCTGAGGGATCATTAAAAAAAACACACACAATGATTCATATAGATAAGTAACTAAAAAGTGTTAAAGCTATAATGCTCACTGAGAAATCTCCTTGCCTTTTGTATATATATGTCCCCGTTTAAAAAAGAAAAAAAAAACTGACATAGCATTCCACCTATTCTGGGTACAATATAAATTAAGTAAACGAAAGTAATCACGGATAATACGACATATCAAACCAAAGTGACTGCACGCATGATTAGCAGTACTCACGCAGGTATATATGAACAAACAAACAATATATATATATAAATAACAAGAATACACACCCCACACACACACACACACACACACCAAAAGCAAACAAAATAAAATAAATTTGAAAAAAAGAAAAAAAAAAATCTTAAATGGCCATATAGTTTTAAAGTCTATTAAAAAAGTCTGCTGTAATTAAAAATATAAATATCTGATCCGGTGATTCGGCGCAAGTTGTCCAGCTGATCCGTGAAGAAAAGATGAGGCTTGCCTCGTCCCAGACGTGGCTCGTGAAAGGTGTTCAGTGCATTACAATCGATAGCGTTGGAGAGTGCCCGATAGATCGTCCTGATCGATTACAGGATATCGAAGCCGAGACCGACGGGAGTTCCACTGGCGGGCTCCAATACTGTTCTGAACATTACATTGACTTTAGTCTTGAGGTTAAAAATGACTACCAAACTTTTTTTGTTCTCTCGAGAAAATGAACTTCTTGGAAACCTGATGAAATGAACTATAAACTGCAAAAGCCGGAAGTGAACTTTTTGTGAACTTAAAAAAAAAAGCCCTTCCAAAAGGGACTTGGTAGAATTTGAACTATAACAGATATATTTTGTTTAGGATCTACATAGAGAGAGGATATCTTGAGAACATGTTTTCATTAACTGTTTCTAGAAACTTAAACGAATGCACAGTTGCAAGTAATGTATTGCATAATGAATGGACTGTTTTCATTGTTTCAAAGGTGTGTTACTAGGATTATGGTTATTTTCAATGATAGACTTCATTTAACTCAGCCAGGGCTTATGGATGTTGACTATGTTTTTTTTTTTTTTTTTTTTGTTTTTTGTTTTTGTTTTTTTTTTTTTTTGAAATGTAAAACGGGTGGAGCGCGAGTTTTGCGCCCACATGTATTTTGCATTACAATGGGGTTTTACAAAGAAATTTTTTGAAGGTGGCGACTGAGGTATTCCAGGGTATCTTGAGAACATGCTTTCATTAACTGTTTCTAGAAACTTAAACGAATGCACAGTAATTTTGATGGTGGAGCAAGTAATGTATTGCATAATGAATGGACTGTTCATTGTTTCAAAGGTGTGTTACTAGGATTATGGTTATTTCCAATGATAGACTTCATTAAACTCAGCCAGGGCTTATGGATGTTGACTATGATTTGGGGTGTGTTTTTTTTTTGTTTTTGTTTTTTTTAAATCTGCGTGTAGGCCCGTGTTCACTAGGTTGCATTTTTTATTTTTTTTTTGAAATGTAAAACGGGTGGAGCGCGAGTTTTGCGCCCACATGTAGTTTGCATTACAATGGGGGTTTACAGATTTTTTTTTTTGAAGGTGGTGACTGAGGTATTCCAGGGTATCTTGAAAACATGCTTTCATTAACTGTTTCTAGAAACTTAAACGAATGCACAGTTGATGGTGGAGCAAGTAATGTATTGCATAATGAATGGACTGTTCATTGTTTCAAAGGAGTGTTACTAGGATTATGGTTATTTCCAATGATAGACTTCATTTAACTCAGCCAGGGCTTATGGATGTTGACTATGTTTTTGTGTTGTGTTTTTTTTTTTTTTTTTTTTTTTTTTTTTAAATCTGCGTGGAGGCCCGTGTTCACAAGGTTGCATTTTTTTTTTTTTTTTTTTTTTGAAATGTTAAACGGGTGGAGCGCGAGTTTTGCGCCCACATGTATTTTGCATTACAATGGGGTTTTACAGATTTTTTTTTTCGAAGGTGGTGACTGAGGTATTCCAGGGTATCTTGAGAACATGCTTTCATTAACTGTTTCTAGAAACTTAAACGAATGCACAGTTGATGGTGGAGCAAGTAATGTATTGCATAATGAATGGACTGTTCATTGTTTCAAAGGTGTGTTACTAGGATTATGGTTATTTCAAATGATAGACTTCATTTAACCATGGACCTATCATGGATGGACTGCGCTCGGATAGACTTCCTTTGATCTATGAGGTCCGCCGCCTCATAACAATTCAAGACATTCAGGTGTTTTAAACAATTAGCTGTATTTCTAATTAGGTAGTGCCTTCCTCTGAATAATAAAAGACAATCTGTTTTGAGAAGCATGTCAACCGTTCAGCCTTCGCTGGGAGCTCGTAGCTGATCTATTTACACACACTGAATTAGTTTTGGGGTGAGCGAAGGGGAATTTTGAAAAAACTTGTAGAAAGAATTTGGTCCGTAACTTTTCCGGACACCTCCGCACACGAAATTGAGATTGTTTCCATGAAAGATTAAACACTCAATAAACAATTTACAAGATATTTTTAAGGAAATATGATTCGGAAATGTGCGATATGGAGGCATTTCTCTGGCATGTTTTCTACAGTATTCTCCTTTTATCACAAAAACGAAGCAACAATATAATCTGAAATTCACAGAATCGTATCTTTATAAGATGTAATACTACTGCACATGCACTTCAGTTCATGAAGTGGTTCTGAAATCTTCTGCGCATACAGAATATATATTCCTCAAAATGCATCCTACATTTTGTCATGCTTGTTTGGCGGCGGATCTCCCTCGATCAAAGAGCCAAACGCGTCAAATATTCCATTGTGATATCAATGCACGCGACTGCTGTAGGAATAAATTACACTTCGTGCTGACTCCATTTATAACACCTCTCTGATTTAACTCAGCCAGGGCTTATGGATGTTGACTATGTTTTTGTGTTGTGTTGTGTTTTTTTTTTTTTTTTTTTTTAAATCTGCGTGTAGACCCGTGTTCACTACGTTGCATTTTTATTTTTATTGAAATGTAAAACGGGTGGAGCGCGAGATTTGCGCCCACATGTATTTTGCATTACAATGGGGTTTTACAGATTTTTTGAAGGTGGTGACTGAGGTTCCACCTGGGGTCCTAATAAAGGATCGCGTTATGTACTCCTTTTGTTATAGTCGTCCTCGATGGACGGATTTCACAGATAATGATGACTGCTATAATTTGAAAGGTAGTGAGTTGTTACGTCATGTTATCATTTGGGAATGTGTTTACATCTACCTTGGTGTCCGAAATAATGCTTATTGACAATTGTTGTGGTAGGTAGGCCTGCCTCTTTTGTGGCCTCGCAGGGGGCGAGGAGTGGTCTTGGGTTTGGTGAGCGGGGCTTTTGCGGGTTGAGAAGAGTACACTTTAATTTGAAATCTACAATGCCAAATGTAAAACTGGCGGAGCGCGAGTTTTTTTGCGCCCAAAGGTATTTTGCATTACCATTGTGTATCATAGAATTTTTGTAGGTGGTGACTGAGGTTCCACCTCGGGTCCAAATGAAGGATCACGTTCTGTACTCCTTTTGTTATGGTCGTCCTCGGTGGACGGATTTCACAGATAGTTGTGATTGTTATAAGGTAGTGAGTTGTGACGTCATGCTATTATTTGGGAATGTGGTTTACTTCTACATTGGTGTCGGGAATAATGCTTCTTGACAATTGTTGTGGTAGGTAGGTCTGCCTCTTTTGTGGCGTCACAGGGGGAGAGGAGTGGTCTTGGGTTTTGGTGAGCGGTGCTTCTCAACCAAGTTGGTTGAGAAGGGTGTACACTTTTATTTGAAATCTGCAATGCCAAATGTAAAACTGGCGGAGCGCGAGTTTTGTGCCCACATGTATTTTGCATTACAATGGTGTATCATAGATTTTTTGAAGGTGGTTCCACCTGGGGTCCTAATGAAGGATCACGTTCTGTAGTCCTTTTGTTATGGTCGTCCTCGGTGGACGGATTTCACAGATAGTTGTGATTGTTATAATTTGGAAGGCAGTGAGCTGTTATGTTTATGTTATTATCTGGGCATGTGGTTACTTCTACTTTGGTGTCGGGAATAATGCTTATTTGAAAATGGAGGAGGAGAGGAGCTGTTTTATTTCCTTTGCTCGTTCGATATGTCATTTGTTGGATTAATGTTTTTTATTTTGGGGGATTTTGTTTTGGGGTTATGGTTAGTAAATAGTGAGTTTGGGGGAGGGGAGGTAAGGGCTGAATGCATAATTTCTTTTGTGGGGATCAAATGGTGCTTACGGAGTTTAAAACAGGTGAGCTATGGTTTGATTTTATGGATATGTTCTAAGTTCTGGTTGGTGGAGGGCATATCATGGTGGACAGAGACAATAGTTGAGAATTGTAGCTGTCGTCTCGCTCCCTTGGAGATAATAATACTTTTAGACAAGTTTTTCGCTTCCTCACAACATAATGGCCCAAAATGTAAGAGACTTTAAATGCAATTGTATTTCATTAAATGTTAAAGGGTTAAGGGAAAAGGGGAAAAGACACAGAATTTTTGCTTGGGGTAAGGAAAAGGGGGCAGATATTCTTTTCTTCCAAGAAACATATAGCACACAAGATGTGGAAAACGAATGGTCATTAGAATGGAATGGACAATGTATTTACAGTCATGGGACCCCCCACAGTAAAGGTGTTCTGATTTTAGTTAATCCTTCATTAGATTTGGAGTTGAAAAATGCTATATCTGATTTACATGGGAGATATGTATTGATAGATTGTGTTTTGGAAAGCTCAAGGGTAATTTTGTGTAGTGTATACTTTCCAGTTAGAGGAAAAGGAAGAGAGCAAATACAAGTATTGAAGGAGCTAGAGGAAGAATTGAGGCAGTTAAATAAAGATTCTCTTCCGGTTATAATGGGTGGGGATTTTAATATGATTCAAAATGAAGAGTTAGATTATGTAGGTAGTAATAAACCTGTAGGTCAAAATAGATTCAATTTGGAAATGGAAAATTTTATGTATACATGGAAATTAATAGATATTTGGAGGAATAAAAACCCAACAAAAAAACAATATACTTATAGGCAGAAATTACCATTCATGCAAAGTCGTTTAGATTATTGGATAATCTCAGAAGATTTAGTTGACCTAGTGGTAAAATGTGAAATAATGCATTCAATTGCTCCTGATCATTCGGCAATAGAGTTACGTCTTTTTGATAAACGTGAAACACAGATAAAAAATAAAGGCTCTTATTGGAAATTTAATAATAGTCTGTGCAATGACGCTGCTTATGTTCAGCAAATGAAAGAAGAAATTTTGAATTTAAAAGGGGACTTACAAGTAGAGATTCAAGATAAAAGAGTCCTTTGGGACTTTTTGAAATTAAAAATTCGTCAATTTACGCAACGTTTTTCTAAGACACTTGCTCAAAATAGGAAAGAACAGAGAAGAAAACTTGAGCAAGAGATTGAAGATTTAGAAAAAAGTTTAGTAGATCAACCAAACCAAGAGACATGTAAAATACTGGAAGAGAAAAAACGGGAATTACAAATAAGTTATGATTATGTTAATGAAGGAGTTAAGATTCGCTCCCGTGCCTCTTGGTATGAAGGGGGTGAGAAAGATGTGCGATTTTTTACGCAGTTAATGCAGTCAAATAAAAGGAAAAGTACCATTAAAAAGATTGTTAATGAAGAGGGGGAAATTATTCATAATGAAGCAGATATAATCATTGAAATTAAGCACTTTTATAGTAAATTATATGCGAAATCGGAGGTGATCCACTACTTAGACAATCCCTTCTTTCTTTCAGATTTACCCACGTTATCTTTAGAGTCTAGAAAGTTGTGTGAAGGATTAATATCTGAAAGGGAGTGTATACAGGTTTTAAAAAAAATGAAGCTGAATAAATCACCCGGGAATGACGGCCTAACCGTAGAATTTTATCAAACTTTTTGGCCGGTTATAGGGCAGTTAGTTGTAGAGGCCTTTAATGAAGCATATCAATATGGGGAATTGTCGGCCTCTCAAAAGCAAGCAATGATTATTCTAATTGCTAAAGAGGACAAGGATCTATTGCAAATAAAGAATTATAGGCCTATTTCATTACTCAATGTGGATTACAAAATTTTATCTAAAGTTTTGTCGTTGAGAGTTACACAAGTTTTGGATGAAATTATTTTGGAAGATCAAATGGGATTTATGAAGGGCAGAAATATTGGTGAAGCAATACGTATCATAGATGATATGATATTCCACACATCACATTTTGATTTACCGGGTTATTTAGTTGCCATTGATTTTGAAAAGGCTTTCGATTCAGTTGCTCATAGTTTTATACAAGAGGTCCTTTTGTCTTTCGGTTTTGGACCGTCATTCCGGAAATGGGTGGATACTATCTATAATAATGCCCTTAGTTGTGTTTTTAATGGGGGTAAATCCACAGGATATTTTAAGGTCGAAAAGGGAGTTAGACAAGGAGACCCGTTGTCACCCTATCTTTTTATTTTATGTATTGAAGTTTTGGCACACAATATAAGGAATGATAAAGATATCTTAGGCTTACCGTTCGGGTCAAACGAAGTCAAGCAGGTGCTTTATGCGGACGATATTACTCTATTAGTACAAGATATTGAATCCATCAGGAGATTAGAAGTGGTTTTTGAGGGTTTTAAAGCGGTTTCCGGTCTCAAAATAAATAAAGATAAGACGAAATTGTTACAACTTGGAAGTAGTCAAGATGAAGATGGGGAGTATGGTGGAGTTTTCGGGCAAAAAGTGGGTGTTATAAAGATTTTAGGGGTATACTTCACGTTGGATCCCGATGTGAAGGAAAATAAGAACTATAAAGAAATTCTAAGTAAAATTAAAAAAATATTGACATGGTGGAAGCAAAGAGATTTGACACTTCAGGGTAAAATTCAGTTATTGAAGACTTTTATTTATTCTAAGCTTATATATATTGCCTCTCTCACTCCGGTGCCAAATTGGGTATATGATGAGTTGGAAAGTATTGTTTGGGATTTTATTTGGCGAGGAAAACCGAAGATTAATAAAAGTGTTTTAACTTTAGGTTATGAACAAGGGGGTTTAAAATTAATGCATTTTCCATCATTAATAGACGCTCAAAGAGTAATGTGGGTCAAAAGGCTTTGTTATGGTAAACAAGAAATGAAATGGAAACAATACTTTGAGGAATGTACAAAGCAGATAGGAGGCAAATTTATATTTTGTTGTAATTATTTAGTAGACCTTTTGGATTTGTCTATACCGCTATTCTATGCGAACTTATTAGAAGTCTGGGCAAAAACGAAGGAATTTAGGGGTAATTATAATCAGGTACGGAAGGAAGTCCTTTTAAATAATAAAATGATTCGAATTGAAGGAAAATCTATTTATAATGAAAATTTGCAGTTGAAGAATTTTTTTAGAGTGGAACATATTATAGACAGGAGTGGGGAGTTATATTCGGCGGCTCATCTTTATAGTAAAGGTCTGGTTTATTCAGAGGTTTTGATTATTCGAAGAATATATGAAGTACTTCCATTAGTTTGGAAAAGGAAAATAGAAAATACGGAACCAGGAACTGATACATGTGATGAAATGACTTTTATAAGAAATAGCTGTAAATTTTCTTTAGATACGAATACATCTAAACAAGTTTATAATGATTTTGTGGAAAAGATAAGAGATAAGTTATCTTTGAAAGAAAAAATGAGAAATGTACATACTCGCGAGTTTTCTGATACTGATATAAAATCGGTATTTAGTAGACCTAGAAAAAGTACTTTGAACTGTATATTGAGGGATTTCCAATTTAGGTTATTACACGGAATATTATATACGAACTATCATTTATGTAAATTCAACATTACTGATGATAACTTATGTTCATTTTGTCACAAAGAGGAAGAGACTTATAAACATATATTTTATACGTGTGAATTTGCTGGGATGATATGGGAACGGTGCAGTAACCTTCTTGATTATATAAATTTAAAAAACTTAAGCTGGGAAGAGATTCATTTTGGAATTGACTTACCGGACAAAGGAAGAGGTCAATTAGTTAATCATGTTTTAATACTGGTAAAAAGATTAATTTTCTTAGGAAGAGGAAAGAACACACAAATAACTGAACAATCGGTTAAAAGCCAGATTGAGCGAGATAGGTTAGAAGAAAAAAGGATAGCAGTTTTGCATAATACATTATCAGTGCACTTGAAAAAGTGGGAAAATTGGTTATGGTAGGGCTCCCCTGCCTTGTGAGTCTTTATGTATTTGAAAATAAAATAAAACAAACTAAAATAAAACGTATATTTATTAACATTGAAGGAGTGGGACGACAATTCAGAAGTATTTTTAGTATCCACCAAGATATGCCCTGCAACTCGTTCTAGAGATGGTAATATGTATGCTCCTGTTCCAGAAGAAATAAGTGCATGTATAAGAAGCCCGGGGGGGGGGGGGGGGGGGTGGAGGGAAAGGAGAGGGCGGGGTATGGTGGAGGGGTGGGGTAGGGGAAATGGAGGGAAGGGCCTTTTTGGTGTCCTTTTTTCTTATCTAATTTATCAATGAACACAATGAGCGAATGATATGTTTTTCCTTTTGAACAGCGATTAATGGTTAATTTTCTTTATTGTTGTAATTTGATGTAATTCTTGAAAAATCTGACAGTTTGTATAAATTTGTTATGATCAATGATTATGACGAATATGTTTCTGGAAATAATTTATTTATTTGTTACAGTAATTGTCATTTAAATCATTCATGAATAATTGTTTAATGTTCTGTAAAATTGGTGTTCATTGATTAATAAAACACACGTTGAAACAAAAAAATACTCCGACGGAATACGTAGGTCCAGATAACGCTGTGATATGTAAAATAAATTGCCAATAGTCCCCGGGTATTTCACATACAGCAGCATTTGAAACATACAATTATTAATCTATAAGTAGAAATTTCATATAATTCTCCACTCTAGGATCGATTATTAATTGAGATCACAATCGATATATATATATGTCAAACTAACCCTACACGTCCAACCTTTCCCCAATTATTAATATATCACAACAAAAGGAGACATTTCCCCATGATATATATATTTATAATAAATTACAGTGAAAAATAATCCTGTTTGCCACCCACTTGATCATTTATTATCCCCAACGTAGTCACACTGCTTATAACCAGAAGAAAAATAACAAATATATAAAACAGATTCAAGTTACACGATTAAACCTCAGTACACACATTTAAGCAAGTGCTTAAAGCGTATAATAAACAATTTGTAGCGAAATATAAGTTATTGAGAAAAATAGCTGAGCACAAACGCGAATCAAAGTAGCACGTCAATTGCATCAGAATATTTGCAGTCTTGGTAGCAGCTAGCGAAATGACACGAAACTTTCAACAAGATAACGATATGCTAACGACCCCACTATCCCACCATGTACACACTCACGCATCAATGATCGTTTCTACTTACAATTTCTTGCCCAGGTGAAAACGAGGGAGGTGCCGAATCGAGGAATCCTCTTTGCTGGTATTGCCTGCTGAACATTTAATTAGTGGATTTCCGACTTTCAAGACTCCATAAAATATTCTAAAATGCAGGGTACAACACCAGAAAAATTCACAAATTTGACTCTCAGCCTGCCACTCCTTCAACGTAAAAATTCCAAATTCGTATGCCCTCAAAATCTTTCGCTTCCCACTTATATACACTGATTAAGAAAACCGCCCCTCGGGTCACCTGTCATTTTCCCGCGAAAATCTTTTTTCAAAACAAAAAATCCTATGTCGCCCTCTGTCGACGGACTCCCCAGATTTGCTTGTGACAGTCTTTTCTTTCAGAAACATCGTAAATTATCATATCATCGTGATGGCACTTGCTAGTGGATTGCAAGCGGGGTATATAACGGTCAATGTTGTATTCAAAATCAATCATCTGATACATACAAATTGTTAGTTCAAATTCGCCAAACACTTAAATTCTTCACGAGATTCTTCAAAGAATGATAATTGATTAAAATGTCACCAAACCAACTTCTTTAAAAATTTAATATCCTTTTAACTTTGCGTAGATCAATTTCAGCTTTATTCGAGTTTTAACTATACTTGTATTGTTATTTTTTTTTATCACTGTAGCTTTTTTTTGAGCACCTAGCATATTCAATGATCCTTAAAATGCGAGTGTGTAAAGCAGTTGTCCAGCTGTGAGGTAACGGGATGACAGTTTATTTTGCCACACATATAGCGTGTTATCAGGTCACATACTACGATACTAAACATACAACTCACATACAGAGCAACACACACACACGCTCATGCACACACGCACAAGCACATATACACCCACACACACATACATAGACATGCGCGCTCGCACACGCACACTTATAGATTTACATAGCCTACCTTGGCTAGATTGACGATTTCTCGCGGTCCCATTTTGAGATTCTGTTGTTCCATCTTGATGAGGTCCTGCCGCGGTGGTTCCTTCTTCATCGAGACTGGCTGTGGTGGTCTGTGCTGCGGGTGTCGCCTCATCGGCTGTATGAGACAAATATATTTCGGTAAGTTAAGGATATTTTTATTTAGACATTGATTGGTCAGTTAGTCATTAATTAGTCAGGCATTGATAAGTCAAATTAGGTATTGATTAGCTAATAAGCCATTGTTTAGTAAGTTAGCTTTTGACATATCAGTACGTTATTTGGCAAGTCAATAACTGATCAGTCAGTAAGCCATTGGTTAGTAGGTTAGCCACTGATCAGTAAAATCATGTTTGGTTTGTCAGTTAGCCATTCATTAGTCAGTTTGTCAAACATAACTCAAGCATTCAATGACATATGAAATCGAAACACGTATAAACGTGTCTTTCAAGAGGTATAGAAACAAATTATTGCCTTTACGCAACAATGGTTATAAGAAAAATATTTTGATGAATACCTTTCTCTTACAGTACAGTGTTTCTTATTCAGGTCTTGTTAAATTCTTTTACAACAACGCGTACTTGTTTATATGTTTTATAACGGAATAGCCCTGTATAATTTAAAAAAAAAAGACACAAATAAATATCATTAGGAAGACATTCAACTGACTACCTCTTGACAAACTATTTATCGCACAATCTGAACTCCAACTCAATATGCTTCTGTTGTGACCTTATACAAAAAAGCATGTTAAGTATATTGTACTTACTTTTGTTATCGATGGTTACTGTAAAAGTGCAGTTGGCTACGTTCCCTGATGCATCATCGGCCGTAAACGTCACGAGAGTGACTCCGAGTTCAAACGGGGTCCCAAAGAAAGGGACAATTGTCACGGTTGGATTGGGGTCTGCGTTATCTGTGACGTTTTTAGGTAAGAAGTTGATGGCACCAGTGGTTGTAGAGAATATGTCGTCTGGACAGATAACCACTGGAGGCTCCCGATCTAACGAGAAGAATAAGATGCCACATTAACGAAAATGTTATATTTGTTTACCGGCATTGATTGGTTTAAGGGTAGGTTTATGCAGAACATGACAATATTTTTATTCACCTGTCAAAAAAAGAAGAATAATTGAAGTGAATAAAAACTCGTCGTCCTGGAAGGAGATCGCCAATCAAATACTAGGCTAAGTCGTCTGCCGTTACTATTGATCTATAATAACTCAAAGGTTAGAAATCAAATCTTTCTGAATTTCAATGCCAGCATTTGGGGATGCAATTCAAACAAAAACATTTCATTGAGATGCTCACAATAATTTTTGAGTCATAATTGCACTATGCTCGTTATGTGCATGAATTAATCAATTCGAACAATACAACACCTTTTGTACATCATGTACGGGTTGCAGTGATAAAGACTATCGTAATCAATGGGGTGCAAGTCTGCAATGACCACTAGGTCCTATCCTAGTGTTATCAGAGAAGTCTAGGAAGGAATTATCTCAAAATAGTAAAACTGTTGACATCAAACTGAATCCGGACCCCCGCGATGACGACAGAAAAGCTCCGCCATAAATACGGCCGGAATCATGAACATAATCCGGACCCGGGACAAAAAACAGCTTTAAAAAAAACTTTAAATAGAGAACCCATGTTCTCATGAATCAATAAATGGAAATATAGCATAAAGGTACGTTCAAAACATTTTTATGAACTTTCAAATTATTATCATCATCTTTTTTAATGTGCAACAGTTGTCAGGTATGACAACCCCAGTTAGCAATGATTATATCTATTTAAATGAAGTAACCCCATTTGGCCTTAAATTATAAATTTGTTTACGATAAGATTGATGAATTCTAAATATTTTGCGGACTTGTAATTTCTTTCCATGTAGGTTCTCTTTATAATGCATACAACATGGACGAGAAGAAAACATTGGCAGAGCAAAGACGTCAGCGCTCGTGCTTGGAATTTCCAACGCTAATAATGTGTCTGTTTACTGAAACCTCCGATAATTAGCTCTTATACACATTCAATTTTCATCACGGTTCTTTGTAACACGTTGTATTCTTACAAGATTCAAGATTATTACCAAAGTATATGACATATCGTAATTGATGTGAGGATTTGTAAATCAGATTTATTTGGGTGGTAATAAGCCCATTCGTTAATTCAAAATATTAACAGCATATAGTTGTTGAAAGTAGTTAGACTTGCCTTCTACATTGATCGAAGCAAAACCGCAGTCCGCTGTTAAATTCCCATCTGAAAAGTAAATTCTGCTCGTATGAAGTCCCACGGTTAGGGCTGGATCACGGTTGTCGGCGTGACCGTCAAATGTGAGGTACATTGTGATCGGTCCGTAGATCTCATACGTTACCGACTCTGGTTGATACGTGACGTTGATTGGCTGGAACTGATACGTGTGTGTTGGCTGACCGGGATCAGTTTCTACGGTGAAGGTCGCCGCCGTAGGACAGACAACGGGTAGACTCTCCACTGTTATATTATCAAATATGAAAAGATTAATATCCATGGCAGTCCAGTGCTTTTCGTATACATGCATGAAGATGACTGAATAAATAGGGGCGCCAACTTTGTTGAATTCGACCCATCGTAAACTTAATCAATTTTTCAATGAAGTACCCCAAAATAAAAAAAAAATCACATCTGAATAAAACTGTTTTAAAGCTGTTTTGAAATATGATAATTTTATCCGCTTTTAGTTGATACTTTCTGCCATCACTCATGTTACGCACGACTGTTATGCACAACACTTTGCAACTTCTGGGTAATTCAAACCGAGGGCGGGGAAATGGAGGAGAATCAGGGGCGGAGAATGAGAGAGCATTTTTAAAGGTCGTGTCCGCATTCTCTCCCCATCCTATTAGTTCTTTCCTTTCCTCGTCACTTTCCCGTTACACGAGGCATTTTTCTATCCCTCCTATACTCATTTTCCCTTCATCCTCCTTCTCTATTTCTTCACCTTACTGCCCCTGTGACATCACATCCTTCCAACAGTGTCAACGTTTGTATCATAAAAACATATCCAACTTTCAATGTACTTTCTTTTAAAATTTGATGGCTCTGCTGCTTAGATTTTCCTACTTCAGGGCAACTAATTTTGCGAGTTGGAATAGCTACTTAAATGTCCCTTTTAACCTAGCACGGTGCTAACTTACAACTGACCTAGACGTTGAACACACAGGAACCAATGACATTCATGGGTGATGACGTCATAGTAGCTGTTGCTGTCACCTGACTGATACCCAGTGGCATTCTGTTACCTGGACCATACTCTATTGGGTCATAGGTCAGAGTGTAATCATCTGACCCGGAAACGGATACATTGTAGGTGAAGAAGACGTTGGTGACGTCTGATGAGACAGAGTCACATGTCAGAGCTACGAAAATATGAAAAATATAAAACATATAAAACAGAAAAAAGGCATTATTTCATGTGACAAGAATAATTTGATTTCATTCCTTCCCGTTCCGATAATTCACTTCTAGCTTTTGTCCGTTTCCCTTATGTCTCATCTCTCTTTTGCTCTTTATCTAGCATTCCAGTGTCAGAATTCTGCTTCTCACAAATGTCGAATTATTTGAACCTGAAACACAAACATTGTACCCTAACGTAGGTGACGCCTCTGTAAACAGAGATGAACTCGTCACTTTATCCCATTATCATGATGAAACATGCAATTTCTTCAACCTAAAAAATATTTAAGTTTAATATATATTTTTATATACATATATATCTTAATATATCTTAACTAGGCGCCGTATTCAAGACGAGTTGAGAACGTACATGTCGAGGTCACACCGCGTTTACCCCTCTTGGCACCAAGGGATAAAGAGACCATTGGTGTAGAATACAGTGACTAAACCCATGATGTAAAGGTAAAGGCAACGATAACATGATCTGGGTCAGAGTGGATGGGGGTGTTTATAATCAACATTTCATATCAGCTTTTGCTTGTAGACGAAATGGGACTTAGACCAAATGGCAAAGCCCCGAAAGGTGGGGGGAGGAGGGGGGAGGGGGTCGTGACGCCAAAAAGGCGCGGAAAGGGAAGGGGCACCTCGGATGTGTGTGAAAGCCACATAAATAGATGCCCAGACGATTACACACAGATACTTACACAGATATACAAGCACATGTATACGCTCACATATGCATACGTATCAAGTATTATGGAAATACACACCCTTGATCTGCTTGTATACTTACAGGTTTCTGGATGAGAAAATATCAGTTTTACGGCTGCGAGATATAATGGTTATGAGAGGATATGAAGGGCATATAAGGCTAGAGAAAAGTCACGTTTGATTCGTACAATTTTATAGCTTAATGAGTCCTCTGACTGATCTAATGTAGGTCTGGATATATTTCCGAACACTGTCTCAACTGGCAAACAAAATAGCTAAAGTGTGGTAGCTTACAGCTTTGAATAGAGACGAGGTGGTTACAAGACGCCAAGAAGAGAAGACGAACAAGGAGCCTTGTACACCTATTCTCATTTGCCTGGTCCGTTCCGATTAAAAGAAGTCTTTTATGACCCATGGCTGCTATCTCGAGTTCGGAGGAAGATTGAGAAACACCCTATAAGCTTGATTCCTGTTTCTAGATCGTGTCGAATAATAACGACATGAAATACAAATGATTACAATGGCGTACAACGTTCGATTCAGTACGACGAGCCTGCCAAGAGCTCCCTTTGTTCATTGGCCACACACAGGCTGTTGTGATAATTCCCGCATTAAAAAGGCAACGAACAAGTGCGTACGGTTTCTGCTATATAATTTAAGTGTTGGGATATGTAGTCATGTTGAATACACGTTGAGGAAATGAAAAATGTCACGTTCCAAATCGAGACCCCTCTGTGTCTACTCATGCGCGCACTATGTACACACTGCAAGTGCGCGGGAACTGTATAGCCGCAGCAGTCACAACCCAAGTTCAATTTGTACTTTTTTATCAAGCTAAAAAAACATCAGAAATATACAATTAACGTATTGAAATGAAATTAAAAGACGAGGGTTTCCTTTTAGCAATAACGTAAGGATTAAGAAGTTCGGAGGCGGCACATTTACAGAGAAAAAATTGTCAAGAACATTGTACAGCAGGCCTTTATGAAAAATAATTTATAAGCGTGTCCGGTCAATAATAAAGAACAGAACAAAATGACAGAAAATATAGCGCGCACACACACACACACACACACACACACGTAACACACTCACTCACACGCACACAAACGTTCATTATCAGGGATCACCATTATGTCAAGTCAAATGGATAACGCACATATTTGTTAAAGAATCAAAATTAATATCATTATGGTAAAGAGTCATTTTCATGGACATGTTACCAATTAACGTGACATGGGAATACCTTGTAAAGGAATATGCAAATATATGGGGAATGTATACAATATATCCGAGTCAGCCTACAGGAGCACACGTGACCTCATGTGTTTTTTAAAATCATTGATTGATCAAAATTTCAAAGTCCCAACTCAAACCAAACTGAAATTTGAATAAAGTCAAATTTTATGGGTGTACATTTTGAGAAAGCTCATGTAAATTTGAATGAAATAATATTTAATGGGGGCACATTTTAAGAATTTTCATGAGAAAATAATCTCAAAATCGTCCTTTGGAAATTTTCTTAAATATTTTAAATTTTTGACAGATCATTGCCATAATATGTAGGGCGTAGCAGATGATTAATTCAGAACAGAACAGTGTCATGTGTGTGACAGTGCCCAGCATTCCACAGCATCTCAGTCAGACAGGAGCGTCATTGATCATTTATCACTTTTATAATTTGTTTGTCTTTGTGACATGAAATACTTTGAATAAATATGAATATTTGACTCACTCCACCATTACATGTTGATGAAAAATTTGAATGATACATATACTAGGGGTAATACCTTCTGATGCATTTCAAGTGTGATGTTGTTTCCAGACCAAATAATAATGTTGAATTTAAAAATGCGGTGCAAAACGGGTATTGTGCTGTCTACTATGTATGAAACACATATGTATACATGTATACGGTATGCACACGTACACATAAACACACATACACACACACACACACACACATACACGCAGTACTAGACACACATCATCGCTATATTAAACACATTCCATGAATGAGATATTCTTTTTATTAATTGATGCTTTTATGGATGATAAAGCCATATTCACAAAAAGAGTAAACTTTAATTAGGCTAAAATGTGAAATGAGTGAAATGTAGTACGTAGTTAATGTCTTAAATGCTATTTTTTGCTTTTCTTTATGCATAAAGAAACAAGACTATGATATTTACCTGACAGTCTATTTTCAGCTGTTTGTTCGTAGGTGTATGTGTTGGTCTAAGTCTACAATACATCAACACGTCTGGATATGAGCAGTTTCGGCCAAATATACATCTGCAGGCCTACAGTGAATACAGTTTAATGCAAATACATGAAACAGTTGTACTATGACGTATATCATTAACATGCTTCTTATAAAATACTACAACGGATTTTGAAGAATCTGATTTCTATAATCACATAAAACATACATCGCTCATCAGTATAATCCTGATGATGTCTACACATTGTTTGTACACCGTCTCAAGACCGATGCAATACCTTGATTATGACAACATTCACTGCATTATAAATGTACAATGTAATGTTGAGGTCGTTGCTTCAGATGACACTGTATCTGTATTTCGTCATACCCCAATCTCGTGTCTTCTTCTACTTTTACTACATGTTGCATAGTTATTTTTTTACAAATGTAATTGTTTTTCTGTCTTCTCCATCCCCTTTGTTCATAGGCTTATTTTTCTCTTCCTCGGCCATCTTACTTCTCCTTCGCAATTCTTCTCCTCTTAATCACCTCTCCTTCCGTTTATCTTTCCCTCAACCCCTCCTACTCCTCATCTTATTATACGTCTTACCTTCCTTCCTCAACTCGCTGCTTCTCAAGTTTGCTTTGTTGATTAATGATTTTCCTATCATAATAATCACGTACTTATGTACGTGATCTGTATGCAATCTCCATGTTTCTGCAAACATTCTAATAATTCTTTTTGCTTGATATACTCGACTAAATTGCGTATTAATTTCTAAAAATACATTATAAGCCACTCAGACCCTCCCATATTTGACTTATCTTGGCATAAAAAGAACTACACTGCTTGAATTAAAAAGCGCTATTCCTGTTTATATTGGTTTGTTTGAACGTTTCATTATGAATTATCCTTTTATATTGATATGATATACGTAGAGTGTTTTCTTTCATTTTCAAAGGAAAGAATCCATACTTAATTGACTCTGAAACGAATTAGCAAAGATACAATTTTTAAAGACAGCCCGTCCTTTTTTTCAGATCACCACGAAACCATCGAAACATTGACAAAACATAGAGAAGTGTTCGCAAGCTGTATATTCATAATTTGAGACTGAAACATAGTGTAAAATTCAAATAACACACGTAAACAACGTCTGATTAATAGTCTTTACCTCAGGCTCTTAGCAGTTTGTGTTGAAATATGTGATTTATTGATTAATGTAATTATTAAATAATAAAACGCATTATGAAAAAACAAATGTTCTAAAGAAGGAATCATCTCCAAAGTTTGGTAATTGCTCATAAAATTAGGATTTCACACATGCATAATAACCACATAGATGCTGTAACAAAGACTAATACTTTTTTCGTTGTACGAAAAAAGTCGGTTTGAAATTTAACGGCTGAAATTTTTACATATACAGAAAGCGTCAACATGCTATATTCTTAGAAATGGTCTTGAATCACACTTTCTTCAATTTACGATCATAATAGACGATTTCAAATTTTAAGCTTGCAAAAGGGACGGACAATCTTTAAGTGTCCTTTTTTTGTAAGTAATTGCAACAAGCCATTCGCAACGTTTCACACACAATCACACACAAATCTCTCTATGAAAGATAAGATATACAGTCAAATACCTGCATGATGCATCCCCACTATTCCTAAGAAATAATCAACATATTTGTTTGAATCCACTAAACTTTCTGGATTGCCGTCTCATATACTATTCCCTTTTGATCCACCCTTCCCTTTTCCTGTGACCTCGATCCGGTCTGGCTTGGCGGAGTTAACACGTCGTAGACAGCTATCTTCTCCCCCTCTCCTCGCCATCCCGGCCCGAGGTCCATTTCCTGGTACTGACTCTCAGTCGCAGCTGCGTTATCCAAACCAGCGTAGAGGTGTGCATCTACCTTCAGCTTGTCCATGGAAGCTTTCAGTTTTGCGTGGGACATTCTTTCAACAAAACGACATTAGTGTTTTTGTTAGTACACTCAGAAAAATACACTGTATAGCTATAATCATAGTATTGCATCAAATTATTTAAGGTAACGAATTAGTATCATAATGCCCCCACTGATTTATTCATCATTCATAACATCAAAATTCTAGGCAGAAATCTTATTATATTATTGTGGAATGGTGATGTCTTCATGTGTACTTGCATACACTGGGCATGTTCATCAACAGGGATATGCCCCTACGTGAAGGCTCTGTGCAAATCTGAAGAAAACATTTGTCTTGCCTGCTACGAGCACAAAGCAAGCAGATGATTGCTGATGATTTTGATTGAGAGGAAGAGAAGAGACACTTCATGATCATGATCATATCGGGAGGGAAAATTGGGTTCATGACAAATAAGAATGGGTGGGGGGGGGGGGGGGTTAGGGGAACACGCACACGAGACATGAGAGAGTTTCAGGTTACCACCACTTGACTATGACTGACAGCTGGTCATTACATCACGACTTATACACGACTGCGTCATGAAAGCGACGATTGAACGTGCATATTCTACGTCACAGTCTCAGTCACAGTCGTGAGACAATCTTCAACTCTCTATTAACATACCTTAACCTGATGTGGAGTATAGCAATCAGGACAGCGAGGGCAGAGACCAGACAAAGAAGAACCGAAGGTGCTATTACGGCCCCTGAAAAGAGAATAAAAAAATCACCTGTCGTACACATTGGCTCCACAAAATTAAGTCAAAGGATGTCAAATGTTTTAGAAGCAAATATTTGGTAATGTTTAATACATTTTTATTCCTGTAATCATCAAATTTTGACAAAAGTTTAGTATATCAGATGATTGATTCAAAACACAACAATATCCATTGTGCATCACATATGTTTACCCACAAGGTCTTTTCTATCAGAAACATCGTAACTTATCATAACATCGTGATGGCAGTTGCTAGTGGGTTGCAAACGGTGTATATAACGGTCAGTGCTGTATCCAAACTTGATTATCTGATATACACAAATTGTTAGTTTAAATCTGTCCAAAACTGAAGTTCTTCAAAGGATTCTTAAAATAATGATAATTGATGAAATGCCACCAAACCTGCTTCTTCAAAATTTGATATCTTTTTCATAGTTCAATGTCAGCTTTATTATTGTAGCTATATTTGTATTATTATTTTTTTTTCAAAATGTAACTTTTTTAAGCACCTAGAATATTCAATGATCCGTAATCGTCCATCATTATGCGAGTGTGTAAAGCAGTTATCTAGCTGTCAGGTAACGGGAAGTTGATTTTCCAACACATAGTGGAAGTCTATCACAGAGACATACACAGGTTATCACATGTCACACACTACGATACTAAACATACAACCAGTCGCAATGCTCACATACATAGCAACACACACACATTTATGCACACACATAGGCACATACACACACACACACACACACACACACAAACACACACACAAACACACACACATACACACAAACACACACACACACGTACATAGCCATGCGCGCACACACACGCAAACTTATCTACATAGCTTACCTTTGCTAGATTGACGATTTCTCGCTGTCCCATTTTGAGATTCTGTTGTTCCATCTTGACGAGATGCTGCGGTGGTTCCTTCTTCATCGAGACTGGCTGTGGTTGTCTGTGCTGCGGGTGTCGCGTCATCGGCTGTATGAGACAAACATCATTCGGTTAGTCAATGATTAGTAAAATAGTCATGGTTAGATAGATATTGATTAGCTATTAAATTAGTTATTGTTTACTAATTTAGCTTTTGACATATCAGTACGTTATTTGACAAGTCAATAATTGATCAGTCAGTAAGCCATTGGTTAGTAGGTTAGCCACTGATCAGTAAAATCATGTTTGGTTAATCAGTTACCCATTCATTACTCAGTTTGTCAAGCATTAGTCAAGGATTCAATTATGTAATACGAAATTGAAACACGTCTAAATGTGTCTTTCAAGAGGTATAGAAACAAATTATTACCTTTACGCAACAATGGTTAAAAGAAAAATAATTTGTTGAATACCTTCCTTTTACAGTACACTACTTGTTACAGGGTTTTATAATAAAGACACAAGTAAATATTATTAGGAGGACATTCAACTGACTACCTCTTGACAAACTATTTATCGCACAATCTGAACACCAACTCAATTATGCTTCTGGGCATGTTGTGACCTTAAGTATATAGTACTTACTATTGTTATCGATGGTTACTGTGAAAGTGCAGTTGGCTTCGTTCCCTGACGAATCATCGGCTATAAACGTCACGAGAGTGACTCCGAGCTCAAACGGGGTCCCAAAGAAAGGGATAACTCTGAACGTGGGGTTGGGGTCTGCGTTATCAGTGAGGTTTTTAGGTAAGAAGTTGATGACACCAGTGGTTGTAGCGAATATGTCATCTGGACAGATAATCACTGGAGGCTCCCGATCTGACAAGAAGAATAAGATTCCACATTAACAACAAATATATTTGTTAACCGTAATATCTATAGACGGCATTGATTGATTTCAGTGCAATTTCTTGACATGATATTTTTTATTCACGTGTCAAAAAATGAAAAATAAAGAAAGAATTTAAATTAAAATCATGGGTGAAAACTCCGTCTTCTTGGAAGGAGATTGCCATTCAACTACTAGGCTAGGTCGTCTGACCTTACTATTGATCTATGATAATTCAACGTTTACAAATCAAATCTATCTGAATTTCAATCGTTTTACATGTCAACATTTTGGGATGCAATTTAAAAAGAAACACTTTTATTGATATGCTCACAAAAATCTTTTGAACTTTAATCGCACTATGCTGGTTATGTGCATCAATCAATCAATCCGAAACAATACAATACTTTTTGTATATCATGTACGGGTTGTAGTGGTACAGACTACCGTAATCAATGAAATGCAATTCTGCCCTGGCCACTGAGTCCTATTCTAGTGTTATTACAGAATTCTAGGAAGGCATTATCTCAAAATAGTTAAACTGTTGACATCAAACTGAATCTACACCCCCTCGATGACGACAGAAAATCTCCGTCATAAACACGGCCGGAATCATGAACAAAATCCGGACCACGGATAGAAAGCATAACTTAGAAAACACTTCTCTATAATGTATACAACATGGACAAGAAGAAAACATATCTGTTGAATTTGGCAGAGCAAAGACGTCAGCGCTCGTGCTTGGTATTTCCAACGCTAAGAATGAGTCTGTGTTAACTCAAACCTCCGATAATTAGCTTTCATATACATTCAATTTTCATCACGGTTCTTTGTAAGGTTGGCGTAGTTGTATTCTTACAAGATTCAAGATTATTACCAAAGATTATCATATATCATAATTGATGTGAGGATTTGTAAATCAGATTTTTTTTTGAGGTAATAAGCCCATTTTTTAATTCAAGATATTCACTTTTGAAACTGATTAGACTTGCCTTCTACATCGATCGTTGCAAAAGCGCAGTCTGCTGTTAAAGTCCCATCTGAAAAATAAATTCTGGTCGTATGAATTCCCACGGTTAGGACTGGATCACGGTTGTTATAGTCACCGTCAAATGTGAGGAACATCTCAATTGGTCCGTAGCTCTCATACGTCACGGACTCCGGCTGATACGTGACGCTGATTGGCTGGAACTGGTACATGTGAGTTGGCTGACCCAGATCAGTTTCTACGGTGACGATTGTCGTCGCAGGACAGGCAATGGGTAGTCTTTCCACTGTGATATTATTAAATACGAAAGGCTTAATATGCATGGCAGTCCAGTGATTTTCGTATACATGTATAAAACAAATGCATGAAGATGATTGAATAAATCAGGGTGCAAACTTTGTTAGGACTGCTTTTCCGCTTTTAATTTTAAACTTTCTGCCATCACCCATGTTACGCATTGCTTTTATGCACTTTTATGTACATTCTGCAAGTTCTGGGTAATTTAAACGGAGGGTGGGGAAACGGACGAGAATCAGGGGCGGAGGAGGAGATGGTATTTGTGAAGTTCTTGTCCGCATTTTCTCCCCATTCGATCCGTTCTTTGCCTTCCTCGTCACTTTACCGTTACACGAGGCATCCCTGCTATAGGCCTACTCATCTCCCCTTCATCCTACTTCTCCAATTATTCTCCTTTCTTCGCCTGTGACATAACACCCTTACGAAAGAGTTTCTAATTTACCTCTCAAAAGTTTAAACTTTGAAATTAAAACATTTCCAAATTTCAATGTTTTTTCCTTTAATCTTTTTTTGCTCTGCTGCTTAGATATTCCTGCTACAGAGCAATTTACATGTCCCTTTTAACCTAGCACGGTGCTAACTTACAACTGACAGTGACGTTGAACACACAGGAACCAATCACATTCATGGGTGATGACGTCATAGTAGCTGTTGCTGTCACCTGTCTGGTACCCAGTGGCATTCTGTTACCTGGGCCATATTCGACCGGGTCATAGGTCAAAGTGTAATCTTCTGACCCGGAAACGGAAATATTGTAGGTGAAGAAGACGTTGATGACGTCTGATGAGACGGAGTCACATGTTAGAACTGCGAAAATATGAAACATATAACACATATAAAACAGATAAAAGGCATTATTTCATGTGACAAGAATAATTTGGTTTCACCCGTTCCGATAATTCACATCTAGCTTTTGTCCGTTCCCCTTCTGTCTCATCTCTCTTTTGCTCCGCATCTATCATTCCAGTGTCAGAATTCTGCTTCTCACAAATGACGAATTATTTGAACCTGAAATAGAAACATTGTACCTTAACGTAGGTGGCGCCTCTGTAAACAGAAATAAACTCGTCCAATAGTTAGGCACTTTATCACATTATCACGATAAACCATGCAAACGGTTCAACCTAAAACGTGCAATATTTCAGTTTAATATATCTTTATCATGTTTATATATTTTAGTATATCTTAACCAGGCACCGTGTTCAAGACGTGTTGAAAACGTACATGTCGTAATCACACCGCGTTTAACCTTCGTGGCACCAAGGGGTAAAGCAACCATTGATGTAGAATACAGTGAATAAACCCATGATGTAAAAGTAATTGCAAAGATAACATTATCTGGGTCGGTGTGGAAGGGGGTGTTTATTATCAACATTTCATTTCAGCTTTTGCTTGTAGACGAAATGGGACTTAGACCAAAATGGCAAAGCCCCGAAAGGAGGGGGAGGTGTGTGAGGGGGGGGGGGGGGGCGGGGTCGTGACGCCAAAAAGGTGATGAAAGGGAAGGGAAGGGGCACCATGCATGGGTGTAAAAGTGACATAAATAGATAGCCACATGATAACACACAGATACATACACAGATATACAAACACACGCATACGCTCACATATGCATACGTATCACGTATGATGGACATACATATTCATGATCTGCTTGTATCCTTACAGGTTTCTGGATGAGAAAATGTCAGTTTTACGGCTGCGAGATATAATGCTTTTGACAGGATGTGAACGACATATAAAGCTAGCGAAAAGTTAAGTTCGATTTCTACAATTTTACAATTTATTGAGTCCTTTGACTGATCTAATGTAGGCCTGGATATATTTCCGAGCACTACCTCAACTGGCAAACAGAATAGCTTAAGTGTGGTAGCTTACAGATTTGACTGGAGACGAAGTGGTAACAAGACGCCAATAAGAGAAGACGAACAAGGAGCCTTGTACACCTTTTCTCATGTGCCTGGTCCGTTCCGATATAAAGAAGTATTTTACGACCCATTCCTACTATCATGAGTCTGGAGAAAAACTGAGAAACACCCTTTAAACTTGATTCCTGTTTCTCGATCGTGTCGAATAATAACGACATGAAATACAAATGATTACAATGGCGTACAACGAACGATTCAGTACGACGAGCCTGTTAAGAACTCCCTTTATTCAATGGCCACACACAGGCTGTTGCGATAATACCCGCATTAAAAAGGCAAAGAACAAGTGCGTACGGTTTCTGCTTTACATTTTAAGTATTGGGATATGTAGTCATGTTTAATACACGTTGAGGGAATGAAAAATGTCACCTTCCAAATCGAGACCCCTCTGTGTCTACTCATGCGCGCACTATGTACACACTGCAAGTGCGCGGGCACCGTATAGCTGCAGCAGTCACAGCACAAGTTCGATCTGTAATTTGTTTTCAAGATAAAAAACATCAGAAATATACAATTAACGTATTGAAATGAAATCAAAAGACGAGGGTTTCCTTTTAGCAATAACACAAGGATTAAGAAGTTTGGAGGCGGCACTTTTACAGAGAAAAAATTGTCAAGAACATTGTACAGTAGGCCTATATGAAAAATAATATATAAGCGTGGCCGGTCAAAATTAAAGAACAAAACAAAATGAGAGAAAAAATAGCACACGCACACACACACACACACACACACACACACACACACTCACATATACACGTAACGCACTCACACACATGCACACAAACGTTTATTATCAGGGTCACCATTATGTCAAGTCAAATGGAATAACGCACATATTTAAAGAAGCGAAATTAATATCATCACGGCGAAGAGTCCTTTTCATGCACATGTTATTAATGAACGTGATATGGGAATGCCTTGTAAAGGAATATGCAAATATATGGGGAATATTTACAATGTATCCGAGTTAGCCTACATGAGCACATGGGAACACAAGTGTTTTCTAAAACCATTGATTGATCATGACGTCAAAGTCCCAACTCGAACCAAACTGAAATTTGAATAAAGTCAAATTTTATGGGTGAAGATTTTAAAAAGATCATGTAAATTTGAATTAAGTAAAATTTGATAGGGGCACATTTTAAGAATTTTCATGAAGAAATAGTCTCAAAATCGTACTTTGGATATTTTCCTCAATATTTTAAATTTTTGACATAGCATTGCCATAAAATGTACGGCGTAGCAGATGATTAATTCAGAACAGAACAATGTTATGTGGGTAACATTGCCCAACATTCCACAAAATCTCAGCCAGACAGGAGCGTAATTGATCATTTGTCACTTTTATAATTTGTTTGTCTTTGTGACATGAAATACTCTGAATAAATATGAATATTTAACTCACTGCACCATTACATGTTGATGAAAAATCAGAATGATACATATACTAGGAGTAATATTTTCTGATGCATTTCAAGTGTGATGCTCTTTCCAGGCCAAATAATAATGTTGGATTTAAAAATGCGGTGCAAAACGGGTATCGTGCTGTCTACTATCTATGAAACACATATTTATATACGGTATGCACACGTACACATATACACACCTACACACACACACACACATACACACACACACACACACATACATACATACACACAGTACTAGACAAACATCATCGCTATATTAAACAAATTCCATCAATGCGATATTCTTTTTTTATTAATTGATGCCTTTATGGATGATTAGGCCTAATATTCACAAAGAGAGTAAAGTTTAATCAGGCTAAAATGTTTAAAATGTGAAATGAGTGAAATCTAGTACGTAGTAAATGTCTTAAATGCTATTTTTTGTTTTTCTTGATGCATCAAGAAACAAGACTATGATATTTACCTGACAGTCTATTGTCAGCTGTTTGTTCGATGTGTTGGTCTAAATCTATAATACATCAACACGTCTGGATATGAGCAGTCTTCGGCCAAATAGACATCTGTAGGCCTACATTTCTTAATGGTGAATACAGTTTCATGCAAATACATGAAGCAGTGATATTATGACGTATATCATTAATATGCTTCTTACAAATACTTCAACGGATTTTGAAGAATCTGATTTCTATAATGATATAAAACATACATCCTTCATCAGTATAATCCTCATGATGACTATGCATTGTTTGTACACCGTATCAATATCGATACAATTCCTTGACTATGACAACATTCACTGCATTATGAATGTACAATGTAATGTTGAGGTCGTTGGTTCAGATGACACTGTATCTGTATCTCGCCATACCCCAATCTCTTGTCTTCTTCTACTTTCACTACATGTTGCATATTTATTTTTACAAATGTAATCGTTTTTGTGTCTTCTCCATCCCCTTTTTTCATAGGCTTATTTTTCTCTTCCTCGGCCATCTTACTTCTCCTTTGCAATTCTTTTTCTCTTAATCATTACTTCTGTTTATCTTTTCCTCACCCCCTGCTCCTCCTCATCGTATTATACGTCTTCCTTTCTTTACTCGTTGCCTCTCAAGTTTTTATTTATTGATTAATGATTCTCCTATCATAATAATCATGTACCTGTATAATGTTTCTGCAAACATTCTTTATTTTTATTTTGCTTGACTCAGGCCCTCCCATAAAAATCTTGGCGTAAGAACCACACTGCTTGATTTTAACAGAGCTCTTCTTGTTTATTTTGGTTTGTTTGAACGTTTCATTATGAATTCTCCATTTAGATTGATATGATATACGTAGAGAGTTTCTGTCCTTTTTAAAGGAAAGAATCCAGACTTAATGGACTCTGAAACGAATTAGGAAAGATAAAGTTTTCAACTGTCTTTTTTGTAAGTATTTGCAACAGGCGACTCGCAACGTTTTACATACAATTCTCTCTATGTAAGATGGGATATACAGTCAGACACCTACATGATCCATACCCACTATGTCTAAGAAATAATCAACACATTTTTTTTTAATCCACTAAACTTTCTGGATTGCCGTCTCATATACTATTCCCTTTTGATCCATTCTTCCCTTTTCTTGTGATCTCGATCCGGTCTGGCTTTGCGGAGTTAACACGTCGTAGACAGCTATCTTCTCCCTCCCTCCTCACCACCCCGGCCCGAGGTTCATTTCCTGGTACTGACTCTCAGTCGCAGCCGCGTTATCCAAACCAGCGTAGGGGTGTGCATCTGCCTACAGCTGGTCCATGGATGCTTTCAGTTTCGTGTGGGACATTCTGTCAACAAAACATGGTCATGGTGAATATGATGATATTTTTGGTAAGAGCTTTGTGCTCACTATCCATTTATTGAATATTATGACTTTGCAGCAAAAACGATATTACTATTTTTCAGAAAAATACACTGATTGTAGCTATACAGTATTGTATCAAATTATTTAAGGTAACGAATTAGTATCATAATGCTCCCATTGATTTATTCATTATTCATCAAATCAGAACTTTAGGCAGGAATCTTATTATCTTGTTGTGGAATGGTGATATGTTCATGTGTACTTGCATACATTGAGTATTTCCATCAACCATGTCAACAGGGATATGCTCCTACGTGGAAGCTCTGAAGAAAACATTTGTCATGCCTGCTGAAGCAAGCAGATAATTGATGATGATTTTGATTGAGAGGAAGAGAAGAGACAAATTATGATCATGATCATATCGGGAGGGAAACTTGAGTCATAATGAATGGGAATAGGTGGGGGGGGGGGCACACACACGAAAAAAATGAGAGAGTTTCAAAGTACCACGACTTTGACTATGACTGGCAGCTGTTCATTACATCACGACGTATACACGACTGCGTCATGAATGCTACGATTGGACGTGCATATTCTACGTCACAGTCTCAGTCACAGTCGTGAGACAATCTTCAACTGTCTATTAACATACCTTAACCTGATGTAGAGTATAGCAATCAGGGCAGCGAGGACAGAGACTAGACAGAGAAGAACCGAAAGTGCTATTACGGCCCCTGAAAAGAGAATAAAAAAATCACCTGTCGTACACATTGGCTCCACAAAGTTAAGTAAAAAAATGTCAAATGTTTTAGAAGCAAATATTTGGTAATATTTAATACATTTTTATTCCTGTAATCATCAAATTTTGACATAAAAGTTTTTGATTTCAGAACACAACAATGTCCATTGTGCATCATATATGTTTACCCACAAGGTCTTTTCTATCAGAAACATCGTAACTTATCATAACATCGTGATGGCAGTTGCTAGTGAATTGCAAGCGGTGTATATAACGGTCAGTGCTGTATCCAAAATTGGCTATCTGATATACACAAATTGTTAGTTTAAATCTATCCAAAACTGAAGATCTTCAAAGGATTCTTAAAAGCATGATAATTGATGAAATGTCACCAAACCTGCTTTTTCAAAATTTGATATCTTTTTCATAGTTCAATTTCAGCTTTATTCGTGTTGTAACTATATTTTTATCATTTCTTTTCGAAATGGAGTTTTTTTAAGCACCTAGCATATTTATTGATCCTTAATTGTCCATCATTATGCGAGTGTGTTAAGAAGTAATCCAGGTAACGGGACGTTTGTTTTCTAACATAAAGTCTGCAGAGACATACACAGGTTTGCACATGTCACACACTACGATATTAAACATACAACCAGTCGCAATGCTCTCATACATAACAACACACACACGTTCATGCACACACACATACGCACATACACACAAACACACAAACAAACACACACACATACATACATATACATAGCCTTGCGCGCACACATACGCACACTTATCTACATAGCTTACCTTGGCTAGATTGACAGTTTCTCGCTGTCCCATTTTGAGATTCTGTCCTTCCATCTTGATGAGGTGCTGCGGTGGTTCCTTCTTCATCGACATGATCGAGACTGGTTGTGGTGGTCTGTGCTGCGGTTAAATTAGTTATTATTTAGTAAGTTAGCTTTTGACATATCAGTAAGTTCTTTGGCAAGTCAATAATTGATCAGTCAGTGAGCCATTGGTTAGTAGGTTAGCCACTGATCAGTAAAATCATGTTTGGTTAGTCAGTTAGCCATTCATTAGTCAGTTTGTCAAGCATTAGTCAAGGATTCAATGACATACGAAATTGAAACACGTATAAATGTGTCTTTCAAGAGGTATAGAAACAAATTATGACCTTTACGCAACAATGGTTACAAGAAAACTATTTTGATGAATAACTTTCTCTTACAGTACACTGTTTTTTTATTCAGGTCTTGTTCAATTCTTTTACATCAACCCGTACTTGTAAATATATTTTATAACGGAATAGGCGTATATATTTAAAAAAAAAACAAAATAAAGACACAAATAGATATAATTAGGAAGACATTCAACTGACTACCTCTTGACACACTATATATCGCATAATCTGAACTCCAACTCAATATGCTTCTGGGCACGTTGTGATCTTAAGTTAATTGTACTTACTGCTATTATCGATGGTTACTGTGAAAGTGCAGGTGCCTTCGTTCCCTGATGCATCATCGGCTGTAAATGTCACGAGAGTGACTCCGAGTTCAAACGGGGTCCCAAAGAAAGGGACAACTCTGAGCGTGGGGTTGGGGTCTGCGTTATCAGTGAGGTTTTTAGGTAAGAAGTTGATGACACCAGTGGTTGTAGCAAATATGTCGTCTGGACAGATAACTACTGGAAGCTCCCGATCTGACAAGAAGAATAAGATACCACATTAACGAAAATGTTATATTTGTTTACCGGCATTGATTGGTTTAAGGGTGGGTTTATGCAGAACATCACGATATTCTTATTCACCTGTCAAAAAAAGAAGAATAATTGAAAATAAAATCAAGTGAATAAAAACTCGTCGTCCTGGAAGGAGATCGCCAATCAAATACTAGGCTAAGTCGTCTGCCGTTACTATTGATCTATAATAACTCAAAGGTTAGAAATCAAATCTTTCTGAATTTCAATGTCAGCATTTATTGGATGCAATTCAAACAAAAACATCACATTGAGATGCTCATGATAATTTTTGAATCATAATTGCACTATGCTCGTTATGTGCATAAATTAACCAATTCGAACAATACAACACCTTTTGTACATCATGTACGGGTTGCAGTGATAAGGACTATCGTAATCAATGGGGTGCAAGTCTGCAATGACCACTAGGTCCTATCCTAGTGTTGTCGGAGAATTCTAGGAAGGAATCTCAAAATAGTAAAACTGTTGACATCAAACTCAATCCGGACCCCCGCGATGACGGCAGAAAAGCTCCGCCATAAACACGGCCGGAATCATGAACAAAATCCGGACCCGGGACAAAAAAACAGCTTTAAAGAAAAACCTTTAAATAGAGAACCCATGTTTTCATGAATCAATAATTGGAAATATATCAGAAAGGTACGTTCAAAACATTTTTATGAACTTTAAAATCATTATCATCATCTTTTTTAATGTGCAACAGTTGTCTGGTATGACATCCCCAGTTAGCGATGATTACATTCATCTATATGTAATAACTCCATTTGTCCCTTAAATTATAAATTTGTTTACGATAAGATTGATGAATTCTAAGTATTTTGCGGACTTGTAATTTCTCTTCATGTAAGTCCTCTCTATAATGCATACGACATGGACAAGAAGAAAACATATCTATTAAATTTGGCACAGCGAAAACGTCAGCGCTTGTGCTTGCCATTTCCAACGCTAATAATGTGTCTGTGTTAAGGCAAACCTCAACTAAATAGTTTTTATACACATCCAATTTTCATCACGGTCCTTTGTAAGGTTGTTGTAGTTATATTTTTTTTTTACAAGATTCAAGATTACTAAAGTATATAACATATCGTAATTGATGTAAGGATTTGAAAATCATATTTATTTAGGAGTTAATAAGCCCATTCATTCATTCAAGATATTAACAGCATATAATTTTCTAAAGTGGTTAGACTTGCCTTCTACATAGATGTTTGCAAAACCGCAGTTCGCTGTTAAAGTCCCATCTGAAAAGTAGATTCTGGTCGTATGATGTCCCACGTTAAGAACTGGATCACGGTTGTTAGCGTCACCGTCAAATGTGAAGTACACTGTGATTGGTCCGTAGCTCTCATACGTCACCGACTCTGGTTGATACGTGACGTTGATTGGCTGGAACTGATACGTGTGAGTTGGCTGACCCGGATCAGTTTCTACGGTGATGATCGCCACCGAAGGACAGGCAACGGGTAGATTTCCCACTGTTACATTATTAAATACGAAAAGTTTAGTATGCATGACAGTGCTTTTCGTATACATGTATGAAGATGATTGAGTAAATAGGGACGCCAACTTTGTTGAATTTGACTTATAGTGAACTTGATAATTTTTTTCAATTAAATACCCCAATATTCAAAAAGAAAATATCACATCTGAATAAACATGTTTAAAAAATGTTTTGAAATATAATAAACTTTTCCGCTTTAAGTTGATACTTTCTGTCATCACCCATGTTACGCACGACTGTTATACACAACGCCAACACTTTGCAACTTCTAGGTAATTCAAACCGAGGGCGGGGAGACGGAGGAGGAGAGAGCATTTTTAAAGTTCGTGTCCGCATTTCTCCCCATCCTACCTGTTTTTTGCCTCCCTTGCCACTTTCCCGTTAAACTAGACATTTTCCTATTCCTCCTATACCCATCTTCCCTTCATCCTTCTCCATTTCCTCTCCTTTCTGCTTCTTTGACATCACATCCTTACGACCGAGTTACCAGTTTGCTTTCCAAAAAGTGTCAACGTTTGTATCATAATAACATTTCCAACTTTCAATGCACTTTCCTTTAAAATTGGTTGGATCTGCTTCTCAGATTTCCCTGCTACAAAGCAACTACATTTGTGAATTGGAATAGCCACTTACATGTCCCCCGTAACCAAGCAGATTGCTAACTTACAACTGACAGTGACGTTGAACATACAGGAGCCAATCACATTCATGGGTGATGACGTCAAAGTAGCTGTTGCATTCACCTGACTGGTACCCAGTGGCATTCTATTACCTGGGCCATACTCTACCGGGTCAAAGGTCAGAGTGTAATCATCTAACCCGGAAACGGAAACATTGTAGGTGGAGAAGACGTTGGTGGTGTCTGATGAGACAGAATCACATGTCAGAGCTGCGAATACATGAAACATATAAAACAGAAAAAAAATATATTTCATGTGACAAGAATAAGTTGATTTCGTTCCTTCCCGTTCCGATAATTCTCTTAGAGATTTTGTCCGTTTCCCTTATGTCTCATCTCTTTTGCTGTGTATCTATCATGCCAGTGTCAGAATTCTGCTTTTCACAAATGTCGAATTATTTGACCCTAAAACAGAAACATTGTACCCTAACG